>APFE030352067.1:134576-214386 GCA_000404065.3 Pinus taeda
AATAAACACATCCAGCAAATCACATAAAGTTCTTGCATCTTTGATTTGATTAGATGCATCAACAGATTTGATAAACATAGTCCCCTTGGGACAACTAACCAAGAAGTTTATAAAGGTTCTCCTCTTTTGGTCAATCCAACCATCTGACATACCAGTGCATCCCGTTTTTGCCCATGATGCCCTAAAATCCTCCAATCTTTGGGTGCAGTCACGCTTTTCATTTTGAAGAATCCGGCCTCTGAAATCATGATAAGAAGGGATTTTGTACCCCGGGCCAACACTGACAATAGCATCAACAGCAGGCTGGAAAAATGGATTATTCCTTACAATGCTGAAAGGAATATCACTCCAGAGGAGAAATTTTGCCAGCAACTTGTCAGCTTGTTCTTTCTCGGTTCCTTTTAGCATTGAACCGATAGATGGCTGTGAACCAGGTGTGGTTCGAGGAACAAAAAATGATGATGCAGCTACCGGATTGGCTGATGCTGCAGTAGAACCAGTGCCACTTGGACCACTTCCTTCAGCTGACCTTTTTAGTTGCCTTTTGACTTCTTCTTTGGCCTCTCTATTCTGCTCTAAAGTTTCCAATGTTCTCATGGCTCTTTGGATAAGTTCAGGATTTGTATTTGTACAAGGCTCCACATCATGTTCAGGGATTTTTGCAAGGTGAAACTTCAACCTGTACACCCCCCCCGGACATCTCCTTTCCACACAACTTGCAACTCAAGTTTACTCTATCATTCGGAGCATCATGTACACCATATTCCCAGAAAGGATCCAATTTCCTTGGCATGTTTGTTTTTGAACTTTGAAGTTGCAAACTTGAAGTCTTGACTGGTGTTTTGGTGCAGTTGTGAACCTATGGGAAAATATTAATAAGGATTAGGAATTTAGGATTACAATTTAGCATTTACAAAATTACAAGTTACAAATTTACAAATTACAATTTAGTATTTTAATTTTTAATTTTTACATTGATGATTGCACAATGAAAATCCAAGTTACCCATAATCCAACTTAAAACAACCATTCCAAAGTTCAAAGTTTCAAACACAAATTACCCAACCATTCCAAACCCAAGTTACCCAACCAAAGGGCAAAAACAATGAAAAAAACATAAACAATGTTTAAAAAAAATGAAAACAAAAAAAAAATTGGTTCCCATAGTCATACCAAGTTACTCAACCCAAAACAATGAAGAAATACAAAAAAATCTTTAAAAACAATAAAAACAAAAGAAAAATGGTGCCCATACGAAGTTTCCCAGCCAAAAACAATGAAAAACATACAAAAACAATGTTTTTAAACAATGAAAACAAAAAATAATTAATCCACATACCGTTTCTATGGAGAAATCGGTGGTCTCCTCTTGATTTTCTCCTCTAAGCACTTAGATTTGGCTAAATAGTAAAAACCCTCTTCAGCTTGGTCTCCAAGAGCTCCTCCTCCCTCCGCGCGCGCGACTGTCCAAATGAGCAAATGAAAAACCCAAAAAAAGTTTATAAAATCGTGTTGTCTTGACCCCCCACGATTTTTTCAGTAAAAATCGGCAAAAAAAATTATGGCAATTTTTTCGTTTATTTATCGCAATTTAATCGACAAAGGGAAAAAATCGCGATTTTTTCATTTAATCGCGATTTTCATAACACTGGAAAAATGGTTCTTTGAATGACCACTTATTGGTAGACCATTGTCTATTCCCTTGGGGAGAATGGATTCTAGGAGAATGATGAGAACGAACATCGTTTCTCAGTCAAGGAGGCATTGAGGACAATTTCGCCTGGCCTTTAAGGCAAGAAAAAGTGACCTTAAAGCTTATATTTCACTTTGCAAAAAGAGATGGCTTATCAAGATAAATTATGTGGCAGAATTATCCCTAGAAGATTTCATTCAACATACATGGCCCATACATTGAGAGATGCTATATAGAAACAATAATTCCACAATTACGCAATTAGCCCTAGAATAGCGAAAATCCTATTCCAATGCACATGACAAAGTAAAACAAGAATAGCATTAAATGTGTGTACTTCCATGTGAGAGACATATCCAACCATCAATATATTTGCCAACAAAGAAGCTCCAAGATAAGAAATTCCAATCCAAACATCAAATTTATCCATGCTCCGATTCGTCCTCCAAGAAAGATATTTGAAATTCTCAAGAGAGAGAATGATCTAATCCAAGTGATGATGAGAAATGAACTCTCATTATTTGTATTTATACTCTCCTAATGAGTTTGATTTACCTATTTGAGCCTACATTAGCCCATAAAATAAAAATAATGTGCAAATTACTAATTTTTGGTGACAAGGCCACCAAACTAGCTCATAAACAAAATAACAAGCCTCTTAAGAGGTTGAATAATCGATAATGTATGTCGTTGGGCTCTCTAAGAAGCCTGATGAAGTCCTTAAGTGCAAAAATGATGAATTGAACTTCCAAAAGTAATGGACAAGGGGTTGGCCCCTTGTTCTCAACATAAAAAACTAGTGGTTCTCCCAATGGTTGTGAGGGCACACAGGTGACCTCATGGGTCTCCAAGTAAGTCGAAGATGCATGTAGACCATTTGTAAGGGCTCAGATGATGATGCAAGTGATGCCACATCAGCATACAAGTCCTGGGTCATATGCTAAGTGCATGGTACAACTACGGGATTGGGTGGGCAACGGTGAACCAGGTGCATCTTCCTTGTCCAATAGGTGAATCTTGAGCAATCTTTGAACATCTCTGGGCATCCATGGAGTGTTGTCTACTACTATGGGGGCCCATGGCTCTTAACACACACCCTACATGTGCCAATGTAGCCCTCGGAAAGGTCAGGACCCCATATAGGGAGACCAAACCCAAGATGGAGACCACCTGCAATCCTGTAGAAGACCCAATGCGTCCCCCAGCCTTCCAGTACAACAAGTCATCAAGGAAATCGAGTAAAAGAGCTTACAAACCATGGACAACAAGTGGGGACTTCATAATGGCCTACCCTTCCATAATGGGCTTTGGCATGTGCTAATGTCTCCAAGCTCCAAATGGAGTTAAAGAAGTATCCCATTAGGTGGTTTCTACTTCTAAAGGGCATTATATGTCCAAGGTAAATCCTTTAAAAGGTGGTGGCATGTGATAAATACATGAACGGAATAGGGAATGAAAAGGGGCATCCCTAGGCCACATGTCAGGGTACAAGAGTAGCTAGTAAAAGGGAAGTCCACACTTGGATATATAATGTATATGAGGGAGCAACCGTGGTACATGAGGTGCCCTGGCCTTGATTTTTCCACCCTTCTTTACATGCTTTTTTCTTTTTATGATTTTTCTTTAATTAACTACTTGGGGCTCAAGGGATAAGATTATGATGTGTGAAATACCTCTTTTAAGGTAGGGCAGTTCATTGCCCACCAGGGGTTGGGACAATCATGGGTTCCTAAATGATAAAGGAGGCTCATCTAGGGCCTATAGGAACTAGGGTGATGGCCATGATGATGAGGTAGAGCCATAGTTTTAAAAAATGGTCGTTTCGATACCGAAACGGCCAAGTTGAACCGAGTTGATGCCCTCCGGAGTGACTCAGCCTATGAAACGGCTCGTTTGGCCGAATCAGGCATGACTCGGCCGAGTCATGGTTGACTCGGCCAACTCAGCCGTTTCCGTATTGACTCGGCCGAGTCATACACAGCGGCCCGTAACCCAAAATAAACAGCGATTTAACAACTTTTTTATGATTTTTTGGGGGGTTTGCTGATTGGTTTGGACTCCAAGGTGTTTTGTGAATAAGTTAAATGTCATTTGGGGTCCATTTCCCCCTCCCAAACCCTATTTAACACACTCAAGTGTTCTCATTCTCTCACAGCAATCTTATGCATTTGAGTGAGAGTCTTCTTTGAGAGTAAGTGAGTAGTTCTTGAGCTTGTTTTTGGAGCAGCAATGAGGAGTCTTGGAGGAGCATTGTAGCTGGAGTGAGGAGCTTCTTGGGCAGCCATTTGGAGCAGCATTGAGGAGCTGATTCTTGGAGCAAGCTTGAGGAGGCAGTTTGTGCCCGGAGGTATTTTTTTCACCTCTATAAATCTGTTTTTGCTTAGTAAATTTTAGGTGCATATCTAGAAAGGAGGCTATGGATCAAGCAAAGGAGAAAATAAAGACAGTATACAAGGATAGAGTGGCAAAGTATGGGCCCATTTGGGCAATCATTGATGAAAGATGGAACAATCAACTCCATCGCCCTATACATGCAGTTGGGTATTTTTTGAACCCATGGTATCATTATAAAGCTAAGGAGTCAGGAGCTTTGAGGGGGGATGTCAGAGATGGACTAATTGATTGCATTGATCGCATGATCCCATTGGAGTCTGATCAGCTGGAGATACATCGACAGGTCACAACCTTCAGCAATGCATCAGGTACCTTTGGGAAGAACCTAACAAAGATTGCAAGAGAAGCAGATGAGCCAGGTAAACAAAAATTTCAATTTTCAAATTCTTAATAGTTTTACTTTCTTTTTTTAAGTTTGTTAAATCGTTTATAATTTGAAAGTTAGATATAATTTGTAATTTTGTTGAGCTAACTCATTACACTCCTATGTTTTTTGCAGCACAATGGTGGGAGGCCTTTGGTGGCCATTGTCCTGAATTACAAAGGTTTGCAATTCGTATTTTGAGTCAAACTTGCAGTGCATCTGGGTGTGAGCGCAATTGGTCTGTCTTTGAGAGGATTCACACAAAGAATAGAAACCGTTTGGATCAAAAACGGTTAAATGATCTAGTTTATGTCCAATACAACCTCCGGCTCAGACGAAACCATTTGCTGAACAAAAGACCTGATTCAGAACCCATTGTGTTGGAAGACATTGATCCAACATCAAATTGGGTAGTGGAGAGTCGTCCAGCAGAGTTTGATCTTGATGAGGATCTTGATTTAGATTTAGATATCGATACATCAGTTGAACTTGAACATGCTGTTCAGTTGAATGCAAATCCCAATCCACCAGCCTCAGTCTCACAGCCAGCAAGGACTCCAGTTGTAGGTGCTTCCTCTGCTCAGCCACGACAGAAGCGCAGCCGCATATCTACTCTATCTCAGCTTGCATCTACTACAGTTGCACAGCCTGCTAGTGGTACCACTTCTACAGTTGCAGTTGGAGATGATGATGAGGAGGAGGAGCCATGGGGCCCCTTGTCTGACTCTGATGATGATGATCCAGAGATTGATCGACATGATCTTGGCTCCTCTGATAGTAGCTACTAGCCAGTAGTACTAGTACTGGAGTCTGGTCACCGTCACAGTTTACTTTTGTTGTAGAAGCCATTTCTAGCCTCCTTGGTTATGTGTTTTTTGTTTTGAGTCTTTGATCATGTATGACAGTTGACTATGTATTGCCATTGGGTACCTGTTTGATATAATGGATTGGTTCATGAGCCTACTTTGATCATATGTTGTCTTCCATCTATATTATAATGCTGTGTGTTTGGAAACATGAATGAAAATCATTAAAATTATGTTTAAAATCTTTAAAATTATGTTTTTTTATAAAAAAAAGAAAAATATTTAATGTATTTTTTACAATGACCGAGTCATTGAAATCGAGCCAGCCGAGTCATTACCGTTTCGGAGTCGAAGTCGGAGTCGATCCTCGGCCGAGTCGGAGTCGGTGTCGGAGTTTTAAAACTATGGGTAGAGCTCATGTATTGGCTTTTGCCCACGTGCTAATTGTGTTTGTCCTGGCCATCTTTTGCATTTTGTCGTACATTTTCCTATTGAATGTAGCCAATTATGCCTTTACTTTTCTTTTCAGCTGCATCAACCTATGGAACATCACTCCAAGCCCAACCCAAGGTGTGAGCAAAGGGGAAGGGGAAACCTAGCCTTATGTGGACCCAATGGAGCAATGCGGACCCACCTAGGAGAAATGATGAATGGTGTTATAATGAGTGGAAGGGGAGTAATACATATGGGTGAGGGAGCGGGACCACGCAACCAAAATCAGGGTTTCCCATGTAATACCATCCCTAAAGCCGAAGGGTCAATAAAAGAGATCCCACAGGTCTAGAATCTGAGGTTAACATCCAAAAGGGGTCTAGGGGACAAGAGCACAGACCAAGCCCATTCTTTCCATTGAATCCCTCCATTAATCCATGCCCAAAAGTGTCCATGATAAGCAAACTACAATACTCAATTACCAAATGACAAGGCATACCTTTAGATTCGGTAGGCCCACCTTCAAACATATGATCCTGACAAGATGGGTGAGGGACCACATGGTTGGCTCAAGTGGTGAAGAAGTGGCACAGTAAGCTAGTTGGTGGTTATAAGGGGTTGTTGGCTACACGCTGAGGACCATCTAGGAGAAAAATTTCTCCTAGGGATATCACCCACAAACAATCTCCAGCAATCTCTTGGTTACCGTAGACCTGTCACCTGCACATATAATAGATAAAAAACACGGGTAGCATGCTTTCGCAATGTCTCATGATCGTGCATGCTTGGATTAGGCCTATTAAATCAATTCATAGAAGTAAAATGCAGTTTTTGAATCTAAATGCAGCTAATCTGCGATGAAAAAGATCATATGACATTAGTTCTAATGCAAAATCGACATGCAATGCATCCTATCCTAATATGCATTTAATCATGCTAATGCTAAGTGTAATCATAAAGCCAGTGCAACCAACATATCATTATATCAATATACATATACCTGCCAGTATAACTACTCATGTAGAAAATACCTAAGTGGATGCGGATACATATGTATGGAGGATGAAGCAGGTGGGAGGTGGGAAAATATGATCTCCATTTGAGGTAAAAGGAAGCCCTAGGAGAAGGAGAATAAGACAATCTCAAAGTGCAGGGCTTTCCTTCTAAGCAAGCAATGGTGGAATGAAAGATCACTCTCAACAACTCCCTATCACAATCATTGTTTCTAATATCATGCTTTGTAGATGCCACAAGGTGAAGATGAGAGGGGAACGAAGGGCAACGGAAGGAAGGGGTGCAATAAATCAATCGCTCAAGGTGATGGTCACACTAGAGAGGGGAGGTCATGGAGTGATCAAAACCCTGAGGATTTGTCCAAGGAGGTAAAGTATAATCAATGATGGGCTCTTCCTTGACACTATACTCAGAAGGGGGAAAGGGCTCACGTCACTTGAGATCATATGAAAAGGGGTGAGGGAATCACATGATGAAGACTCAAGATGATGAACAATAGAAAAGGGCAAAGGGGAAGGTGAAATCTCAATGGGACCCTTTCCCTGAAAAATCCAACTCTTGAGGCTCGGGTGATTTGAATATACTCCCAGAATCATAAGGAATGTAGGTATGAGCAAGGGCCTTATCAATCCTATCATTGTTGGTATCAAAGATAGTGTCTTCCCAAGAAGGAGAATCAATCATCTCCAATTTTTCATGCAAGGGAAAACGATAATTCTCCTTCCCAAGGGTATTGATAGATATGTCCTCATAAATAATGCTCGAGAGAAAGGGAGGACCACTCTCAACCTCATCCTCCTTGTCGGTGTCATAAATGGGAGCACAGTCAAATTGAGGGCCAACAACTTCCCATTTCTCTTTTTCAATATGGAAATAATCTCCAATGTCATCTTCTAAGGGGCTAATGGGATCATCTTCCTCAAGGTTCACAAAAGGAGAATCATCAGTAGTACTATCCTTGAGAAAGGTAAGGTTAGTCTCAACTTCACTTTCCATAGACTCATTCTTCTGAACACATGTATCATCAAAATCAACCTTTTCATCATGTGGGCCCAAGGAGGACTCGTCTTCCTACTCATCACTTAGATTCTCAATGTCTTGATGATGCTCGATGAAGGCTTCCTCTTGGATGCTTAATCAAGGGTGTACTAGAAAATGTTTAAGAAAGCCATCAACGAACTCTTCAATAGTTGAGATGCTCCTAGGTTCATGATCATGCAGCGACGAGTTATGACCACCGAGAGATCCCATGAACAATAACATTAGGACAACTTGGTGAACAACCTTCTCTCTTGAAGCATGTGCGTTAAATCTTTCTACATGGTTAATTGCGGAGAGTGGATCACCATTAAATACGGGCACCCCATATACCATCCTTCCTGCGACATGATTAGGATGCCCAAGGATGCTAGCAATGTCCAAAGCGGGAAATTTATCAAAGAAAGACAACCTATTTGAGATATACATGGAAAATATGTAGGAGTCGTCAGGGTGAATTTAAAGTTGCCTAGAAAAATGCTTGCTTCACCCTACAAGCATCAACCTTAAAGTTCAATGAAGAACTAGGGCTTCATTCTTCCAATGGAGTCGCCAATAATGTTATGTCAATATGTCGTATGGGGAACAAAGCACACATTTTGTGTCTCCGTTAATGGCGCCAAAATGTTACTGCTCAAACTAGCAGGGGGCCTAAAAGCTACTCCTATAGGGACAACTGCTAGGTCAAGGGCAACAATGGAGACTTAGCCCACTGTCACCTCAGCTAAGACTACCTACTCTTTAAGAACTTTCACTGATGGGAGGAGACCTGGTATATGGAAAGTCACTTGTGAAGGATGATGTAATGAACAAAGTTCATATACTTCAGAGAAATGCTCTGATACCAATGTAACAAACAAGGTTCGTATACGCAGCGAAGTAATCTTTAGAATACATTGAAGAAATATACAACCATCAACATATTTGCCAATAAAGAAGCTCCAAGATAAGAAAGTCCAATCCAAACATCAAAATTCATCCATGCTCCAATTTGTCCTCCAAGAAAGAAATGTGAAATTCTCAAGAGAGAGAATGATATAATTCAAGTGACGATGAGAAATGAACTCTCATCATTCGTATTTATACTCTCCTAATGAGTTCGATTTACCTATTTGAGCCTACATTAGCCCATAAAATAAAAATAATGTGCAAATAACTAACTTTTGGTGACAAACCCACCAAACTAGCTCATAAACAAAATAACAAGCCTCTCAAGAGGTCCAATAATTGATAATGGATGTCATTGGCTCTCTAAGAAGCTTGATGAAGTCGCTAAGTGCCAAAATGATAAATTGGACTTTCAAAAGTAATGGACAAGGGGATGGCCCTTGTTCTCCACATAATAAACATGTGGTGTTCCCAATGGCTGTGAGGGCACACAAGTGACCTCATGGGTCTCCAAGTAAATCGACGATGCTTGTAGACCATCTATAAGGGCTCAAATGATGGTGTAAGTAATGCCACATCAGCTTACAAGTCCTAGGTCATCTGCCAAGTGGATGGTACAACTATGGGGTTGGCTGGGAAACGGTGAACCAGGTGCATCTTCCTCGTCCAATAGGTGAATCTCGAGCAATCTCTGAACATCTTTGGGGATCCATGGAGTGTTTTCTACTGCTGTGGAAGCCCATGGCTCTCAACACACACCCTACATGTACCAATGTAGCCCTCGGGATGGTCAGGACAATGTATAGGGAGACCAAACCCAAGATGGAGACCACCTGCAATCCTGCATAAGATCCAATGCACCCCTAACCTTCCAGTACAACAAGTCATCAAGGAAATTGATTAAAAGAGCTTACAAACCATGGACAATAGGTGGGGACTTTAAAATGGTCTACCCTTCCATATGTTGAAAAGTGTAACTAGGATCTGTCTTCATAATGACATGTAATTATGATCTTTATAAATGATGAAATGAAGAAAATAAAATTATTTTTGTAACCCTTGCTTCATGGGTTTCATGAGCAAGTGATTTTATTTTAGATGGCTCCCATTGAGAGCCTTAGGATTTATCATTAAGTCAAAGAGTCAATGTCATGTATGAAGAGCTCTTTTGAGCGTGTGTAAAATTGTATATAAGTCTAGGTAGCCCTCCAACAACAAGCGTATAGTCCTCACTTCATGTCGGCTTCAAGATAAGGTGACAAACTCATGTTGGCTCAACTCAAATAGACACACCTATTTGGATATGTATAGGTCGGCTTATTTATGGGACCAACAACTATAAATAGGTGTGAAGGCACTTCGGATAAGAGCAGTTCAGACTTCGCATAGCTCTGAGATTTCGGTGAACAGTGTCAACACAGAAAGTTTGGATTCCTGTATTTCAGTGATCAATTATGAAGAAGTTCAAATGTCAAATCATAGTTCAAAATTCGGATATGTAGAGGCAGCAGGGTATATCTCTTTGTTTTTCGAATGGGTAATAGCAGAGTGAAGTTGGTGTATATATCTCTGAGACTTCGAGTATCAAGTTTAGTAAAAGGCTACCGGAGTTTGGATGCAGAGATCAGTTTGGATTGGTTTAAGGGCCTATCTCAAGGACAGTAATTCAGATGGAGAGTCTTAGTGCTACAATAAGAAGATCACATATTTATAGATAGAACAGTAATGATCTTGGTATAATCTTTGTCCTACAGCAAGGAGGATTCGGTGTTATCTCAAGAAGATGATCATCTGTATGTGACAAGGTCTTGGTACTATCACATGCGGAAGATCTACAAGCAAAGAAGATCGAAGTGGAAGAGAATCAAAGAAGAAGACTGACAGAGAAGATGACTTGTGTCTTGGTCGTGGAGAAGATACTAGGTCAATGGTCTTGGTCTTGGTATTCGTCAATTGGAATCTCTATAAAAAGAATTTGTGTGGGTTTTCCTCTCAAATGGTGAGAGGTTTTGGCCCTAGATTAAGCCTACATGTTGTGTCTCTTATGTATTTATGTTTATGCATTGGTCACTGTTTGATAAAGAAGAACACTAATAATCTAACATGAAGAACATCCTAATCTAAAGAAGTAAAAACATCCTAATCTAAAGAAGTAAAAAGCATTCACAAGCAGCCATTAATGGAAGAGAAATCACCTAATGCTAATACCCTAGATTTCTCAACATGGTATCAGAGCAAGGTGTTGAAGTCAAAGGAAGGGCATCTAATCAAAGAGACACTCAAGGATCGAGTTTCAAGAAAGGCATCAAAGCAAGTTGAAGGTTATCAAAGCAAAAGATCAAGATCTACATTGAAGAATCAAACCCTAGATCGAAGAGGCAGTCTACAACAGCAAAAGTTTTGGATCATATAGCCATCATAAAAAGACCACAAAGATCCTCATCAAGTTATCTACAAAGCAAGGTAGCTTGAAGTACTTTAAAGTTGAATATTACATCATCTTGGAGAGGACAGTGATGAATTCAAACTCTTAGCTCAGTCACACAACATTTAGGATCTTTGTGTTGATGGATAGTTTCGGATGTCATATCACAATATACAATTCGGACCAAATAGAAATGAAAGTGAGGGTATCTTTAGGGTAAAGTTCAGATCTCCACAGTGAAAGAAGTTATAATATGTCTCTCTATAATTTCGGCTAAATGATGTGAATGAGCTGCCATTAAGAGAAGTATTACAGTGTCTTGCTAATGTTGCAGAAAGGAGAGTTTGGTGTCAAGACAGTAATATAGTGCCATCTCAAGTGTGTCAATAGTTCGTTGCTATCATATCATGCTCAGAAAGGAAATGATCTCAATGCATAAGAACAACAGAAAGGAGGAAGGAGAAGATAATCAAGAGAGCTAGATCTAAAGGCATTGTCATTATAAAAGGAGCAATCTCCTCTCACTAAAGAAGGGTTCTTCATTTGGAAGAAGATCGTCCTAAAGGGAGCACTAATACATCTTCTTCAACTCTCATCAAAGTGATCAAATTGAAGATTTCATCTTCACTTGTCAAGTAAGTATCTTTCATTCTTTAATCAATTTGGTAAAAATGACTTCGTGTTTGCAAGGAGATCTATAAGCTGGATGGGCCATCGAAATTCCTTGCATGGAAAAGGAGGATAGGAATAATCGTTGAAGAAAATGAAGTCATTGAATATGTCAATGAAAAGGTCTCCTCTAAATATATGGAAACAAATCAAAGGGCTCAAGGGATTCTTATGTAATCACTCAAAAATCCCTATATAACAGTATTGGAGACCCTATATAACAGTAATAAGGACTCTCTCAGTATTGGAGACATCAAGGAGATATATATGATAGGTTGGTAGAGTTATTCTTTGAAGATGCGATAAAGAAGGTCACATCACTTAGATTTGATCTACACAAAATTGAAGGTATCAAAGAATGAAGGGATATCTTCATAAGATCTCAACTGTGAGATCTAGGAGAGATGATAAGAAGATAATCATTATTGTTCTAAATGCACTAACTGATGAACAAGGTAACAAATTTCCATGGGGATAAGAAAGTTACCTCATTTGACAACTTGTGGTTTCTATGCAAGATAGAAAAGGACAAGTTGAGGGGAAAAGTGTTGAAGGTTACAGGACTTAAACATTTGCAGGAAGGTAAGGAAAGTTTGGAAAATTTGTTCCTCAAAAAAGAAAGAAGAGCATAGCTGAGATTCAATGCTATGGATGAAAAACTTATGGACATTACAAGAAAGATTGTCTTAAAGGGACAATATCAAAAGAAGAGAAGAAGCCCATATCATCGAAGAAGTGCAGGAAGTTGAAGAGAAGAAGTCCAAGAAAAGAGAAAGCAAGATATCTCTACTATGACTGAGATAGTCTCCCTCACAAAAGGTCTCGACATAGCTTCTAAATCTTATGTTATAGGATATGGCTATAATAAATAATAAGATGCATCGTAAAATCATGGAAGCATTAGAAACAAGAGCTCATGACATCACCATAGGAAACATGAAGGATGTCTAGAAAAAAAATCCATGGCAATCAATTATGAAAGATATAGCTCTTGGGAACCTCATTACAAACTTAAGAAAAGGAAGAAGTCATCCAGAACCAGGCTCATTATACATCAAGTCAAAAAGGAGACATATGTCGGATAGGGATATGCAAGATCCTCAAGATTCTCTGATGGAATCCTCATTGGAGGGTTCATCGATCTAGAGAGGAAGCAAGTGTTTCATCAAGAACTCAAACTTATGGAGTTCATGGGATGATGGTATGATGACATAAGAGATGAAGCAAATCAAGGGGTTGAAAATCTTTTCAATCAAGGAAGTTGTTGAAAGAACCCTAGATGATCTGAAGGTAAATGAGGTATGTATGCTTGTATTTAATATTATAATGTCATGCCGTGTGGTTGCAAGTAACATGGATCACTACATATATCTTGAGATGCATGATCAAGGGAAAAGGATCTCCTCCTCTGAAAGGATGCAGGAATGCATAAGTCGCACTAGATGAAATTAACATAATATGTCCTCATATAAAGTATGAGGTGGTTGACTACAATTAAGGAACTCTGATTGGAAGCTCTTGGGAATGGAATGTGTGAAGAAAGGAAGGAAGAGATCGTGAAATATGCAACGATGATAAAGGCAATCAACATCCAAAAGACCAAGAAGGTTTGACTAGGAAATCTCCTAGAAAGATATGAAGACTCTGATGGAACTCTGGAAAAAGATGGAGACCCTTGACAATGGATATCTTTGGGAGATGTGTCAACATGCAGAATGTTGATGCACTCTGGAAGATGTCATGATGAAAGATCATCACAAAGGTAATTTTGATTTAAGTGTTCATTGCTTATTTTGAACATAATATTTGGATGGGCTTATGCAGGATTGTCAAGGGAAGATCGGTGAATGTAAGAACCTTCCAAAGAAGGCAGCATGACATGAAGAAATGTCAGATACAAATCACTTTCAGATGGAAGGAATGATGACATGACTGACACATGAAAGTGATGGATGGTCTGTGCCCTACGAAGAAGTCCCAAAAGATGAAGACTCCATGACAAAGAAGAAATTGATGACATCGAAGGAAGGATCTCTTCAATCAGTTCGTTGTTCCATGATCTCCACATGAGGAGCTGTTGTAGGTCCCTAGCTAAGAGGGAGCTTGTAAACAAGTTTTCTTGATTGATAGAAACTTGGTATCCTCCCTAATAGAGAGGGAGAGATAGGCATAACATTCTGGTCTTCACATGGGAAGATAGAATGGAGGATTGGGTAATCATTTGGCATCCGATACTCTTTGAGGATGAGATAGGGCATCCAAGATAAGAGTACTCATGAGGACCGATATTCTTTGAGGACTGGGAATCCAAGATAGGAATAGTCTTGTTGGAACACACCTTATGAACCCGGGTGGGTGTATTCGAGAGGAGAGACAATGATTATGGTGTTTATAAATCATTGGTCTCCCCAGCATTATGCTCTGATCTTGTGGAGAGATAGAGTTGTTAGTCAAGGCCCTGCTATGTGAAAATGTTGGTTGATGTGATGCTATACAGATGGGTTACCAATCCGATTCTTCTTATGAGAAATTCTTCATATTGAGAACGGCCAAGTACCATTATCAATACCTCTCTAGTTAAGAGGGAGCGTTGAAAAGTGTAACTAGGTTCAATCTTCATGATGACATGTAATTATGATCTTTATAAATGATGAAATGAAGAAAATAAAACTATTTTTGTAAGCCTTGCTTCATGGGTTTCATGAGCAAGTGATTTTATTTTAGATGGCTCCCATTGAGAGCCTTAGGAATTTCATTAAGTCAAAGAGTCAATGTCATGTATGGAGAGCTCTTCTGAGCATGTGTAAAATTGTATATAAGTCTATGTAGCCCTCCAACGACAAGCACACAGTCCTCTCTTCATGTTGGTTTCAAAATAAGGAGACAAACTCATGTCGGCTCACCTCAAATAGACACACCTATTCGGATATGTATAGGTTGGCTTATTTATGGGACCAACCACTATAAATAGGTGTGAAGGCACTTCGGATAAGAATAGTTCAGACTTCGCATAGCTCTGAGATTTCGATGAACAATGTCTGCAAAGAAAGTTCAGATTCCTCTGTTTCGATGATCAATTATGAAGAAGTTGGAATGTCAAATCATAGTTCAAAATTTGGATAAGTAAAGACAGCGAGGTATATCTCTGTGTTTTACGAATGGGCAACTGCAGAGTGAAGTTTGTGTATATATCTCTGAAACTTTGGCTATCAAGTTCAGTAAAAGGCTACAAGAATTCGGATGCAGAGATCAGTTCAGATTGGTTTAAGGGCCAATCTCAAGGAGAGTAATTCAGATGGAGAGTCTCGGTGCTACAATAAGAAAATCACAGATTGATAGATACCACAGTAATGATCTCGGTATAATCTTTGTCCCATAGCAAAGAGGATTTGGTGCTATCTCAAGAAGATGATCACTAGTATGTGACAAAGTCTCGGTACTATCACATGTGGAATATCTACATGCGAAGAAGATCAAAGTGGAAGAGAATCGAAGAAGAGATTGACAAAGAAGAGAACTTCTGTCTTGATCGTGGAGAAGATACTAGGTCAAGAGTCTTGGTCTTGGTATTCGTCAATTGGAATCTCTATAAGAAGAATTTGTGCGGGTTTTCCTCTCAAAGAATGAGAGGTTTTAGCCTTGGCTTATAGACTACATGTTGTGTCTCTTGTGTATTTATGTTCATGCATTGGTTACTGTTTGATGAAGAAGATCACTAATAATCTAACATGAAGAAGATCCTAATCTAAAGAAGTAAAAAGCATTCACAGGCAATCACCAATGGAAGAAAAATCACCTAATGCTAATGCCCTAGATTTCTCAACACCATAGTGGACTTTGGCACGTGCTAATGTCTCCAAGCTCCAAATGGGGTTAACCAAGTGTCCCATTGGGTGGTTTCTACTTCTAAAGGGGATTATATGTCCAAGGTACATCCATTAAAAGGTGGAGACATGTGATAAATAGATGAATTGAGTAGGGAATGAACAGGGGCAGCCTTGGGCCACATGTTGGGGTACAAGAGTAGCTAGTAAAAGGGAAGTCCACACTTGGATATATAATATATAGGAGGGAGCAATCGTGATACATGAGGTGCCCTGGCCTTGATTTTTCCACCCTTCTTTATATGCCTTTTTCCTTTTGTGATTTTTCTTTAATTAACTGCTGAGAGCTCAAGGGGTAATATCATGATGTGTGAGATATAGCAGTGGATACCCCTTTTAAGGTAGGGTGGTTCATTGCCCACCAGGGGTGGGGACAACCATGGGTTCCTAAATGATAAAGGAGGCTCATCTAAGGCCTATAGGAACCCAAGTGACGACCACAATGATGGTGTAGAGCTCATGTATTGGATTTTTCCCACATGCTAAATGTGTTTGTCCCAGCCATCTTTTGCTTTTTGCGGTACATTTTCTTATTGAATGTGTCCAATTGTGCTTTTACTTTTCTTTTCAGCTGCATCAACCTCTGAGGCATCACTCCAGGCCCGACCCAAGGTGTGGGCAAAGGGGAAGGGGAAAGTTAGCCCTATGTGGACCCATTAGAGGAATGAGGACCCGGGTGGGAGAAATGATTAATGGAGTTATAATGAGTGAAAGGGAAGTAATATATATGGATGAGGGAGCAGGACAATGTAACCAAACTCATGGTTTTCCATGTAATACCATCCCTAAAGTTGAAGGGTTAGTAAAAGAGATCCCACAAGACTAGCATTTGAGGTTAACATCCAAAAGGGGTCTAGGGGACGAGAGCACATACCTAGCCCATTCTTTCCGTTGAATCCCCCCATTAATCCATGCCCATAAGTGTCTATGATAAGCAAAATACAATGCTAAATTACCAAATGACAAGGCATACCTTTAGATTAGGGAGGCCCACCTTCAAACATATGATCATGGTAGATGCTCGAGGGACCACATGGCTAGCTCAAGTGGCGGAGAAGTGGTACAACGAGCGAGTTGGTGGCTGCAAGGGGTTATTGGCTACCGACCAAGGACCATCTTGGACAAAAAAATTCTTCTAGGGATATCACCTACAAAATGGTGGGTAACACTACCTAGGGCACTATTCAAAACAAAGTGAACTTTTTCTCGCACATATACTTCTATGGTATCTGAGCTTTTTGTGCAACTATACTTCTATGAAAGCAAGCTACTTGAGACACTATTTCTTCTGTTGTTATGCGAGTTTCTGAGGCACTCTATCTCTGTGGGACATGGTATCTAAGGACAGGCATCTTGTGATTAGACTTGTTGAATATCTTGTGCACTGTGATCTTGTCTCTTGTCTCTTGTCTCTTGTCTCTTGTGCAATGTGATCTTTATTTTCTTGTATTTGAATGGTCAAAGTGATAATTGCTTGATGAATAATAAAGAAAAGCTAAAAAGGGGCAATAATATCTTCACAAGTAATTATCAAGATTTGAAATTCTAGCTTGTACTCGAATTTCAACATGGTATCAGAGCTAGGAATTAAAGAGCAGTTTGAAACAAGGTCCAAATTTGTCTCTGAGATCTAGCCAAGCTTATGGAGGACTTATTCACCTGTTCAAGAAATCGAGTTTGTGAGGAATCTTTCCTATGGTTGGCATCCAAGTTCCTATTGGAGAAAAGGCCTAGAACAAGCCTAACATTACCACTATTCTGAATAATGACAAGGGTCGAGATATCTCTATTGTAGGAGAAGGACTGAGGGTCCTAGTTTGTTGCTACAAGAAGGTCGAAGGCTTGTTTGGGTGTGGGTTAGAGATTCAAGTGTCTCTGTGGACAACGAAGGGATAATAGAGGACTTTTGGCCAAGAAGGACGAAAGGACGATTGCTACAAGCTTAGAACATACCAAGTGTAGGAAAGTCTCAGTTTTGTAAAGTGACCAAAGTCTGGGAAAGGGTTGAAGTCTGAGAAAGGAATGTATCAAGGGTTGCGAGTTGGAAATCTTGAAGCTCTATATTGGGCCCAATGTCTGTGGATGATTCAAATCTCATCTTTGGCTATACTATTATGAAGTGATCCAAGCCAATAATGCTACAAGAAGGAGATCAAATTCGATGTTTGTCACTAAGAGAATGAGATCTACTATGTTATGAAGGAATTACATTAGGTGTTGTCAAAAACAAGATGAGAAGAATCATTATATAAGAGGTTTTGTTCCTCTCTTTTGACAAGGCAAATTTGTTAGCAGGAAGACAAAGAATTGGAGGACATTTCTTGAGCTTGTTAGACAAAATTGTGAAAGTTTGATATTTTGTGGCAAAAATCATTTGATCAATACAATTTGAAGTCTAACTTGTGAGATCTAATGTTGCCCCTTCATTACAAGTCAAGGATTTTAGACTAAAAGATGTTGAGTTACCAAAGGCATTTGAACTTCTAAAAGTATCAATGTCATATGTGCTTGGCTATTGAAATCTAAGAAGCCAATTTACTTGGCTTGATGAAGTCAAGGTTAACTATTGATTAATTGATCACGTAAGAATCTAGGGTCTTGGCATTTGGGCACTTGTAGATTGAGATTCTAGAGTTTACAAAACCGTAGCATGTTGAGAAGAGACTGTAGGGAAAAATCTTATCAAACTACAATCAGTATGTTGGTATATAAACCCTAGTGAGGGTTTGAACAAGAAAGGTCTAGAATTAAGAGGAATGTCCTCAAAACATGCCAAGAAACCTATCTAACGAAGAATGGTCAACAAGAGTGCTGACATCCATGTTAAAAGAGTGGAAAGTTCAAATTGTGGCACGAGTGAGGTCAAAAAGGAAGGATAGTTCACTAAAATATGCTCCAACGACTACATGGGAGGTCTTCAAGGTGCAAACTTCTCAAATCCCGACATCAATGTCCATATGTCATGGAAGGTTACTCAAACCACCAAAGTAAACTCCCATGGCTAGCATTATCCCTTCCTACTTCGCTTTAGAAGCAACTCTTCATTCACTCTCTTTGAGTGGTTTCTCCCACTCATCTTTTTCATGGCATTGGTGCTCTAAAGACTTTACCATGTCATAAATAAGGCAAAACAAGCATGGTTCTTTCATTCATTTTCTGGTCTCCCACTTGGTCATTCCTCTCACAGTTGAGGAAGTTACTCCAACAACACATTCTCCAAATTATTTTAATAACACTTGGACCTTTTCTTGTTGATTCTCCCTCCAACTCAAAGCTGATCCCTTCATAAGTTGGAACATTTTCATCCTCACACAACAGGTACTGATGAGTGGCCTTCATCCTGCACCTCGTTGCCATGCAACATCACTGAATTTCCAACCTTAAAACAGCAACCAGCATCAAGTTACAAGATCAGATTTCAGATCTGAATAAATCTGAAAAATACCCACACTTTCATGTACCATGACATCCTGATTGATTGTCACTTTGTCATTTGCTACATCTATCAACCGGTAAGCTTGCATTGGTCATTATAACTAACAAACATCAACTTCCTAAATTTTTCATCCAATTTTGTTTTCTTTTCTTATGGATATGCTACTAAACCAACAAATAAGATGACTGCTACCAAGTGAAGTCTCTCTTGGAGTGATCTCCTGCGTTGCTTTTTTAGGACACCTATTCAGCAGTTACACTGTTGTATGTACTATTTCTCTAAGTGGATTCATTGAGTTGAAATTCATAATACACATACCTCACTCATGGTGGTATTCATGCCAATGAAATAGACCTCTATATAGAAAATATTTTGTATCTTCTACTCACGTGTATTTACTTTTCCACTATGATTTAATTGGCATCTTCTTATGAATTATTGTAATCATTACCAACACTTGCCACAAAAGAAGTAATAGGAGATTGTAATCGATGTCGAAAACTTTGTCCCAACAAACAGCTTGGCAAGGCCAAAAGGTAAGATTTTTCTTCAAGCTTGACAACCATTAGTAAAGAAAAACACAAACGGATTCTAAATTCTGATACCCTATAAATCCCCTTCCCACCATTATAAAACCTATAAATTGGGCATAATGTTGTTGGTTTGGGGTAGCTTCGGATGTGCTCTAGCCACGAAATTTGGTGGAGATGTTGGGGCACATGAGATCTCCAATACCCAGAAAGGGTTTAGGCAGATTCTAAACAAATCAAGAGATATTAAAATAATTAATATTTTTAATGGAGTCCCTATGTCTAAACTTAGGAAAAATAAAATATTAATGTGTATTAGTATGAATATGTGTTAGAGTGGTCCAAAAGACATGGATCAAGCCAGATCTAATCTTAGTTGTTGATTAGGGACTTAATCTCGGCCGTTGATATGTCAACAGGAAAAGTATAAGAGGAGGCTTGAGGGACACTTGGAGGACACACCAGATGATCAGTCATTCTATTCTCTAGAGTAGGGTTTGCTAAGAGAGATAGAATCAGTGATTGGGAGAGCAGCTGAGGGGCATTGATTATAGAAGAACAAAGAAGGCAGAGGTTGTGTCGGGAGAGCAGCGCAGCAGCCAAGGAGGGTGACGCAAAGCCAGCAAGGGCTCACGCAGGGCCACGCAAAGGCAGCCAAGTGCTGCGCAGAGCACCAGAGGGGCCAGCGTAGCTGACACAGAGGCTCCCAGAGCTGACACAGGGCCTCCTGGGGCTGACGTAGGCCAAGAAAGGCTAACGCAGGGCCAACGTGAGACAGAAAGGGGCTGACGCAATCCAGATTGGGCAGACGTTGGGGCTGCAGCATAGTTTTAACAACCAGTCTTACTAACTAGTTACCAGTCTAACCAGCCGGTTAGCAAGCCCACCGGTCGAAATCGGCCAAAAAACCCGGTTCAATCGCCCATTTCGCCAATTTTTGCCCTAAACCGATGCTAACCAGCCGGTTTTGTATCAAACTGGCTGGTTATGTCCTAAACCGGCCAGTTAGAGGCACGCCCACCGTGAGCCCAAAATATCACTGAATTTTCTGAGTTTAGTATGTTTTTTGTGTGTTATTTCGTCAAGCACCTCAATGGCATGTCGCTGTAGGTGTAAATTTTTGCTTGTTCAATTTATACATCAACATATTCGGATAAGAAGGTATAATCAAATTGTAACCAGCAACTAGAATGACACCTTATGCTCAGAAATAACACAGATTGTTGATATAAATCCCAACTAGGAAATCTCCCAAATATACCCTGTAAATTTTTTATTTTTTGTAGTTTACTTCTGTGAATACTTTCGTCAAACCGTTGGTCTAAAAAATGCTCTAGATGCCTTCCTAGGTTCTTATTACATAAAACCACTGGAAACCGAAATAGAGGCTATTGAAGTCGCTTCAGAATATCAGATTCACATTTATATTGAACTCAACCAATATCAATGACACTAATGTTCACACTGACAGTCAGTAACTAATCTCTATGATCTCATTGAAATATAACTTCAGGAATTACACAGAAATCTTTATACACCCATATTCATTTCAGGGACTTAGTAATTTGTGCAAACTAAAACACAGTGGAGAGGGGAATTTGAGCGGCATTGTTTTTGGACTTTGTAGGCCATTTAGAGCCTCATTGCTTATGTATTTCGCTATTTTCTTGATGATATGTATTGCACTCGATGCCATTTTGATATATTCACCTTTACATTGTATATAAATGAACAATCTTTGCATATTTTGTCTCTATTGGCTTGGAATCATGGTTTTAAATCTTAAAAATAGTTTTGTTTCATTAAAAATTAATTATTTAATGTATTTTTTTAAAACCGGTTCGTTTAGACCAAACCAGTCCTGATTAGACCGATTCTGGTCGGTAAATCGGTTCATTAGGTGGACCGGTTCGGTCACCAGTTCCGGTTTTAAAAACACTGGGTTGCAGGAGCAGTTTTGTGCTAAGAAGTTGTCAGAAGGGTTTTCTAAGGTTTCAACCAGGAGATTTCTTTCAAACTGTGAGGTATAGCTGCTAAGGAAATTCTCTGTTGGGTAGGCCAGTTTCAACGCCCATATTGTACTCTGATATTGCTTAATAAGAAAACCCTCAGATAGCTGCACGGTTTTCCCGCATTGGGTTTTTCCGGGGACATTGGTCCAAAAATAATGGTGTCATGTTGTGTGTTTGTTCTTGTTTCTTTTAGTTGTTGATCTGTAATATGTTGAGCATGCACTAGTGTTTATTTTCAGCATTTACTTTGTAAATAACTTGTTAAAGGAAAAATAACAAGTAGGTAGGAATAAATCAGAAAAAGTGCATGAAGGGTTTCAAAACTAACTTAGAAACTTCAACATGGTATCAGAGCATGATTGTAGATCACAGGAGGACTAAAAGACATCAACCGAACGGAGCAATAGCAACAGAAAACAGTTGTCCCGAGGTGACAGAAGTTGTTTCTGGCAGAGCAGAAGCCAAGGAAGTGTGACGCGGAGCCAGCCAGAGCCACGCAGAAGAAGTCGGGAACTACGCAGAGCCTCAGAGAGGCTAGCGTTGCTGACACAGAGGGCCAGAGGACTGACGCAGGGCATCTCAGGGCTGACGCAGACCCATCCAGGGTAACGTAAAGCCAGCGTGAGGCAGAGAGGGGCTGACGCACACTGAGAGGCAATTGTTGGGGTCTAGAAGGCTACAGGAATATTGCAGATTGGAGCTGGTGAGGTATCGTAGTCATAATAGTACCTGACAGAGAAAAGCCAGAAGAGTTGTTACCGAGGGTTTCTCAACGAGGAACCCGGATCAGCAGTGCAGTTGCACAAGACAATCAAAGTAGGGGGCATCTCGACAAGCGGCAGAAGGATTTCTAGGAGAGAAATCAGGACTCAGAGGGAGTCCAAAAGAGAACTTTCAGACGGGAAGTAGAGACTCAGAGGAGTTGAACAGAGAACTTCCAGAAGCGAAGTAGAGGAGCGTCATGGCACTACACGGGGTAAGAGACCAGGATAGACTGGACGGAGCATCGAACTTCGTACTCAGGAAGGCCAAAATCTTATTAGTGCTTGACAAGAATCATGTCAAGAACTTCACCTTAAAGGTAGTAGCTATCCCAGTCGACCCTAATGATAATGACAAGTACGAAGAGGCGATGGCGAGGGCCAAGTGCATTATCCTTGACGGGGTCAAGGATCATGTGGTACCACATATAGTCGAGAAGGAAACAACAGTTGAGATGTGGGAGGCTCTCAAGAACCTGTACCAGCATACTTCTGTGCAGAGAAGAATGTTGCTCGGGAACCAGATGAAGTCGTATCAGATGAAGAAGGGTCAATCGATTGACACCTTCCTCGAAGGACTGAATGAGATCCAAGACCAGTTGACTGCTATAAGAGCGACACTGGATCAAGAGCTTATGGTGAGGACAGCCCTGAATGATGTCTTAGAAGAGTGGGAAGTGTTTGTCCAGAGCATCCTGGGCAGAGGGACTCTCCTACCTTGGGACGAGATGTGGGCAGCTCTTCGCCAAGAAGAGATCAGATAGTAGTCAAAGACATGTAGCAGCAGCAAAGGGATCAAGGTCAAGAAGGAGGACGAGGATGCGGCCCTAGCATCTGAGGGAAAGCGGGAGAAGTGGAAGAAGAAAGATCTCTCCAAGATCAAGTGCTTCGACTATGGGGAGATGGGTCATTATGCGACCCAGTGCCCAAGGAAGAAGAGTAAGGGAGAGTCTTTCGAGACTAACGCAGTGCCAGCCATAGTTTTAAAAAACGGCCGTTTCGAAACGGAAACGGCCGAGTTGGTCCGTTCCATTGCCCTCCGGAGTGACTCGGTACAAAAACCGGCTCGGTTGGCCGAGTCATTGAATGACTCGACCGAGTCATGGCTGACTCGGCCAACTCGGCCGTTTCCCGTATTGACTCGGCCGAGTCACAAACAACAGCCCGTAACCCACTAAAACATCGATTTAACATTATTTTAATGAAATTTTAAGGGGTTTGCTGATTGGTTTGGACTTCAAGGTGTTTTATGAATTAGCTAAATGTTATTTGGGGTCCATTTCCCCCTCCCAAACCCTATTTAACACACTCAAACGCTCTCTACTATTGATATTCTATTCAAATTTCACGGTAATCTTAAATTCTTAAAGTAAAAGTGACATTCTCCTTAATCTTCATTTTCATCCTTTTACTTAAATTTTTAACATTACCATGAAATGAATTAGGATGTTTGAGAGTGGTTTCGGCCTCATTGGATTTCATATGCAGAAAGTAGAATTTTAGATTTCATCCAAAATCCAGCAGACTTATCAGTTTTTCAGGATTTCAGGATTGGAGGATTGCAATGTTTCCATTGAATTTTGTCATGTATTAGGGTATGGAACTCGTATTTAACCAAGAGCACCAACCCCTCTATGTACCTTGATGTTAGTGACATTGGTTGTCGAACTCCTATGGGATTCGCTCCCAAACCAAAAGCTTCTGAAAATGTCGCTCCCGCTCCCATTTTCGCTCCTGCTCCCAAGTAACACAAAGAAGAGAAACCGTTTGGATAAAAAATGGTTAAATGATCTAGTTTATGTCCAATACAACCTCCGGCTCAGATGAAACCGTTTGCTGAACAAAAGCCCTGACTCAGATCCCATTGTGTTGGAAGACATTGATCCAACATTAGATTGGGTAGTGGAGAGTCGTCCAACAGAGTTTGATCCTGATGAGGACCTTGATTTAGATTTAGATATCGAGACATCAGTTGAACTTGAACATGCCGTTCAGTTGAATGCAGATCCCAATCCACCAGCCTCAGTCTCACAGCCAGCAAGGACTCCAGTTGTAGGTGCTTCCTCTGCCCAGCCACGATAGAAGCGCAGTCGCATATCTACTCTATCTCAGCTCGCATCTGCTGCAGTTGCACAGCCTGCTAGTGGTACCACTTCTACAGCTGCAGTTGGAGATGATGATGAGGAGGAGCCATGGGGCCCCCTGTCTGACTCTGATAATGATCCAGAGATTGATCGACATGATCTTCGCTCCTCTGGTAGTAGCTACTAGCCAATAGCTGTAGTACTAGTACTGGAGTCTGGTCATAGTTTACTTTTGTTGTAGAGGCCATTTCTAGCCTCCTTGGTTATGTGTTTTTTGTTTTGAGTCTTTGATCATGTATGACAGTTGACTATGTATTGCCATTGGGTACCATTTTGATATAATGGATTCGTTCATGAGCCTACTTTGATCATATGTTGTCTTCCATCTATATTATAATGTTGTGTGTTTGGAAACATGAATGAAAATCTTTAAAATTATGTTTAAAATCTTCAAAATTATGTTTTTTTATCAAATAAATAAATATTTAATGTATTTTTTACAACGACCGAGTCATTCAAATCAAGTCGGCCAAGTCATTACCGTTTCGGAGTTGGAGTCGGAGTTTTAAAACTATGACTACAGTTGATTGTGAGTAGGATTGGCTGCAAACCAGAAGAAATATGCGATTTTGAATTACAACTATGTGATACACAACCAAGTGTAATTGCTGGCATTGCAAAGGAATTCATATTTTCAAGCCGTCTTGATAACCTTTGCATGTCATTCTGTGCCATGGTGATCGAACAGAACCGAACAAGCACGGCTATTATTCTATAACATAAAGAGTCACGGACAGAAATTGTAAAGAGAAGGAAAACCACAAGTATAGCAATGCCGAGATTCAGAGAGGGTGACAAGAGATGGATAGTAGACGACCGAGCGGACGGGACTAACGTTCATAACTGGCATTCGCCGGAGAAAGACTGCTTGGAATGGTCCAGGGGACGCCTTTCCGATCTCCTCCAAGATCTCACAGTCCTCGATGGCCATGCCCAGGGAAGTAATTTGTTCTTCTTCATCAAAACTCGCACAGTGGATAAGGTGGAGGGTGAGGCCTACATTAATATCCGCAAAGGGAAGGTTATTCCTGACTACGAGCTCATTGTCATGATCTTGTGGAGCGGCGAGGCCAAGGATGAGAGTGGCAACACCCTCGCCACCGTGGATGACAATCTTCACCTACCTTACCTAGCTGACGAGAATGCCGACCAGGACCCCAAGATCAAAATCTCTGTTAATACAGACACACCCTATGCAAAGGAGCTCCGCCAGGCCTTTCTTGCCCATGGGAAGCCTCTCATATTAGAGAGGGTGAAACAATACGTTCAGCATATGACGGCTGGAGGGCCCGCCAAAGACAAACTGGAATCCAAAGTCCTTATATCCAAAGATAAACCCTCGAAGCCCAAGCTCCCTGAGAAAGGCGTGGAAGGCAAACAGATTCCTTCTGCCCCCCCTCCAGTTGTCAAGGAGGGTTTCAAGACTTCGTCTAATGGAGAAGTTCCATTGCAAGCCTCGCGATATATTCGACATTCTCATGGATGAGAATAGATGGAAGGGTTTCACTCAGAGTAATGCCAAAATTAGCCAAGAGTTTGGCGGTTCTTTCTCTCTATTTAATGGTGCCATCACGAGTGTCATTCAGAATCTAGAGCAAGACCAGCTTCTCGTCCAGAAGTGGAGATTCGGGAATGGGACGATGGGGTTTTCTCTACTATTACAATGACATTTGAGGAACCAGAGGTAGGGGTTACCATAGTGAAGCTTACACAGACCAATGTACCTGAAGAAGACAAGTTTGGCAATGCTACAGTGGTGGAGAATACTGAGAGGGGTTGGAGGGAACTTATTTTCCACAAGATCTGAGCAGTCTTTGGATATGGAATCTGAGAATCCAACTATAGCTCCATCAACGTAGGGCCTATGACGTCGAAAGGGTTTGAACAACCCTATGATACCATATGTAAGAGCCGTGAACGGATGTACAGAAAACAATAAGGGATTTAAAGCATGAACCTGTAACATTTTCAACAGAAACCTGACAAAATCAATTAACGGGACTATTGAGGTACCTACCTGTACTCCTGCAGTTGAAAATGCCTCCAGTTATGCTGCTACAGTTACAGAGAGACCGAATCCACCCAGCCAGACTGAGCAGAGCCTGGCTGCTCAATCCAGTAAGCTTCTTAATAGACACTGACTGTTCTCCCGTGCCCAAAACCTCTGAACTCTCAAGCTCTTCCTATGGCTGATTCCTTCTCCTTCCGAATTCTTCCCTCTGGTTTTTGTGTGCCCCTCCGAATTCCATGTCCCGTGGTTTTTATGCTCTAGCTTGGCGGTGGCCTCCCTTCCATTTGCAGCCACCGCTCACCCTGCTGAGGACACGCCCGTGCTTACGTATCCCTTCTTGGTATTCTTTCCAATCATGAATGAATACCCCATAATGTTTTAAACCGTATGGTATTTATCAATTATTCTTTCAATATGACCATTACATTTGTATATACATGTATCATTAAAACATTATAACGTTATATATATATATATATATATATATATATATATATATATATATATATATATATATATATATATATATATAACATGTTACATTTGTTTTATATATATTTTTTTTTAAATATAGCATTATAAAATTTGTATTTGGATCCCCTTTTTAATTGATTACTTATAGTAATATTTAACATTTATTTTATTAATTTATTAATATAATTTTATCAATATTTGGACATAATCTATTATTATATAATATATATATATATATAGTCCTCTTTGATCTAACCATACATTACGCAATATTGATGAATAAGTACAACTTCTATTCCAAGAAGTGTCATGGTATTTAGCACTTATAATCAATTTAGTATAAAATACTAGTGCGGTGTATGCGACACATGCATGTGTAGCTATCATATGCATGTACCGTATACCTGTTATTATGCTTGCGTTTTTTGTATTTATAGATGGGTCGTTACATTCTGGCTTAGAAATGTCAGCTCCCCCAACAAACTCGGACTTCTACGATGAAGACTATGTTGCTTCTGCGTGAGCCCTTCTGGCTCTGCGTCAAGCACTGCGTGGGCCCTTCTCTCCAGCTTCAAGCCCTCCTAGATCTGCGCTGCCTCCTCCTAGTGTCTCTCTGCCTCTCTGCTGCATATCCTGGGCTCTGGAGAAGATACCCCAACCCTAATATCCCTGCCCCTCACTGCAACAGCTCACTATCGAAATTCTCCCATCAGCTCCTCTGCTCTACTTCAGTAAATCGAACTTCTCAACTCTTTGTGTGTCTTTCCAAATGACCCTCAAGCCTTCTTAAATAATCTCCTCGTTGACTTCAACGGCTTAGATTAGAAGTTAATCAATGCCTAAGATCATTTATGCTTGATCCTCGTCTTCTTCTAGAAGTTACACTCACAATTAAATTAGTACCCATTCATTATTTTATTTTCTTAAGTTTAGACATAGGGTCCCATTGAAAATAATTAATTATTTTAATAAGATTGTTTCTGATAGGAATTTCCCAAAACTCTTTCTAGGTTCTTTCAAATACATGTGCCCAAGCCTCCTTGCAAAATTTGAGACTTAGAGCACATCCGATGCTACCAAAAATCAACACTTAGCACTTCACTTCATCTACTACCAACTGCAGTTAAGGGATTCGAATTGCTCCAAGGAGAGGACCACGCATTCCTTGAGGATCTACGCATTCCTTCATTGGGATCATCTAGAAATGTGTCATCATATGGATGAGGATTGGATTGGGACTTGAGTTAACTACATGTCTCACTTCACACTTGGGTTTGCTACTTGTTTCACATAGAGAATTTGATTTCTCTTGAGGATTCGATAGTGACACACAGGGAATTCGATTTGCTTCAGTGGCTCTCTCATCTCCACTTAGAACTTGGCTCTCTCTACCTTGGGATTGGCTTCAATGCCATTTTTCATTGTCATTCTTCATTGAGATTTGCTCCAACTCTCTATATAATAGAGCCATGGGCTCTCATATTCTATCATTGTCTACTAGCTCTTATGCTTGCAGAAGCGCTACTAACTTGTACACTTATCAAGAATATCAATAAAAAGAAATTGGGGATCCATTCATGGGTGTTCTTCCTCTGGAGCATGGTGCATTGTGAACTATTGTTATAATCTTTCTATGCTTTGAATTATTTCATTTTCCATATATTCTTGTAAACTTGCTAGTGCAAAGTTATCTTGTATTAGCATTTGATTTGAAAGTAGACTCTAGAGTTTGAAAGTTCTAGTTTATTTTCAAAGAAATATCTAGAAGTTTCAATTCATTGTTTGCTTATCTAAATATATATGGATTAATGTTTGATTTAAGTATTGTAGAAGAATTTTTGTTGGATCAAGCGTGAGGAAAGTCTTTGGGAGACCAACCCACTCTAGGAACACCATTCAAAAGAACTCTCATTTGTTATTTGGATTCACTTAGTTTATCTTACAAAAAGTGTCAGTTTATCTTACAAAAACTGTCTTGCAAAGATTCACTTGGGCATAGCTTGTATACAAGCAACTATTTAAAAAATAAATAAAAAATCTTTGACATAATGTTTCATTGATTCATATTAGCTATTTGAGAGTTTTTCTAAACTAAACCAAGTGATGGGGTTCACTCCCATCACTTGATTTAGTATCTTGTATATTATTTGTATTTTATTTAATTGTTTTTCATATTCTCTTTACAGTAATTTGTCTCTTGATCTTGCAGCCCATAGGTAGAGAGTTAGTGACAAGAGTATCAAGAAAGGATCACACAAACTCTAACACTTTTCTTTGTAGGACCTCTATACCCTTTCAAAGTTGGTATTTTTGAGGAGGTCGTGGATAAAGAGGAGGGCTGCTACTTGGCAAGGTCATGGGCTTTTGAGGAGGATTGACTCTTTGTTTTGTGCAACATTTCATTCACCTTTGGAGGCCAAGCCTTGGGGCACCAAGAGACACTTAATTTCCTCAATTTTGAGAGTTTTCTCATTATACTTACTTCATTTTCTGAATTTGAGTTTCAAGAAGAAGATTTAGAGCTTGAGAAACACCAATAATTGTAAAGACTCCTCTTGAAGATTTACTTGAGACTTCTTCAAAGTTTCCAATCTTGTAACATCTAATAAAGGCTTAATTTTTCTTATGGGAGCTTGGGTTTTCACTCAAGGCATCATTTTCTCCTTTTTGCAAAAGGAGGAACATGTGGGTGGTTTGGTTTTGAGCTTGTTTTATAAGTTTTTCATCTTTTGTGCTTTAAAATTAACACATCACCTGCACAAGCTAATTTTCTGAATTTCCCTTTTGTTACTTATTTTCATGGTTTGTCATTTCAAGTTTAGTTTTCAAGTAGAATTCTAAATCTTACTTTTGGAAGCAATTTATTTTATGCAAGACATCTAATTTCGAGTAGCAAAGTTTAACCATTTGCTTCATGTTGGTCTCACAATAGGCTCATTTTTTGCATGCTCATGTATTTAAGCTATTTGCTCATTTTGCAAGCAAGTAAACTTCAAGCTTCATTGTTTTAGTTAGTTATTGGTTTATCATTTGTCAAAGCAATTATTTTGAGTAACTTATAATCTTATATGTTCATGAAGCTTATGTATCTTGCATTATCTTGAGCAACTATCCAAATTAACTTTTTGAGCACATTTCCATTTGCTTGAAGCAAAGCATTTAGTAATCTTATTTAATTCATGTGCAAGTTAATTTCTTGTTCCAATTGAGTTTACATTTTGCAATTTACTATGAACATTATTTCCATTATATTGAATGCATTCCAAATCTCAATTTGGAAAACTTATTTGCATACCATATTAGGCATTTTGGTATAGTTGCATCTTCACTAAAATTAACCTCCAAGCATAAGCTTGGTTGATAGCAAGTATAGGGAAAAAGATTTTCTTGCAAAGTTCTTCCATCTAGTACAAAGTAAGGTAAAAGCGTGTGACCCTGTAGTTATGAAGGTGGCTTGTCCCCTTGTCGGAACGAAGGCACAAGCTAGCTCGTAAGACTCAGGGAACGGGTATCGTTAATGACATGTCTGTGCCCTCGCCCCCTCTTTCTTATAGTCCCACCAATTTTTACACTTTTGTAAGAACTCAAGAGGAGGACTTTTCACTTAGGTTAGGCATTTTAGATTAAAAATAACCACGACTAATTGCATCCAAATCTAGTATAAATGCATCTCATGCTAATACATCTTATTGTTTTACTTGCAACTGTCCATTCTACTTGTCCTTGTTGAATATTTTATGTTGGCAAGCATAATTGCATTTTCCTTTTTCAAGTAGAATACTAATTGTTTTTCCTTTTGCAATATATCTCCATATGCTTTGATTTAGGCTTTGATTATATTTTGAAAGCATTTTATACCTGGTATCAATTATCGTGCTAACATCTTTATTTCCATTTCAGGATTGATTTGCTTTCATTGTTGGAACCATTCTACTTTTGTTTTGAGAAAATGTATCTTTCATTTGTGTTGAGCAATTTATCTTAAGGCACTAATTTGATGGTTTTATCATGTTAATAATTTTTATTGTTCATATCATATTTTGCTCATAATTCTTAAAAGTAATCCACCTTCACATTAACACGTCTCTTAGAATCTCACATTTCATTAACTTAGTTTTCCATTTAGGGACTACCCCCCATAGCTAACCTAGGAGATATCTTAAACAACGAGAGAAGGGATTTAGTGTGACATCCCCCTCTTTTAGTTCCCTGCCACCAACCACACCTTGGGGCGTTGAAGGTTTTTCTCACTGACTTGTGGGTAAGGGTAGGCAACAGGAGTAACATAACCCATAGGCTTGAGCATTGGGCAAAAAGGAGTTTCAGGAGAAGCATTGGTAAACTACTCACTTGTGTGTATGCAAGACCACCTCCCGTCATTCAAGGACTGATTTCTAGGGAGGTCGTAAGCATTTGAGGGAGAGTTGCACATTCATCTAGGTCGGGGGGCCTTTTGAGTCTTGTAAATCTCTTTTGGAGAGTTTTTTTTCTTTTATTTTCAAGCTTGTTGTTGTTATATTTTTTGGAGAGAGTTTAACTTTGTTAGATTCCTATTTTTGTAAAGATCTCTCTCATATTGTGGACAGCGTTCTTAGAGGCATTTTTACCCATTTCAAGTGCTAATAAAAGATAAATTTTTTGTTTGAGAGAGCTTGGGATTTTTCCCATGGCATCCCCCTTCCTCACTTAGAAGAGGGATTCTTGTGGGTGGACTAATTTTGCTTCTAGTTATTTCTTAGCTTTCTGGCACTTAAATTTCATTTTGTGCATGTTTAAAATTAAAACATTTCACTCCACATGCAATTTTTCCTAATCTTGTATTTAAATTTTCCTATGCATAAGCTTCCAAATTGTAATCTTGAGAAAAACTTATGTGTAAACACTTCATACTTTGGCAAATTTTAATTGTTTCATAATTTCTTCAAGTACATGCTTCACTGCTTAGTCAATTTATGCTATATGTCATGCAAACTATTGTAACACTATCATTTATTTGAAACAATTATAAATTAAAACAATCTATTCCATTTTACTTGTTTATTTTCCATTTAATGGTGCAAACACATATGAGTTCATTTACATTCTAGTCTTTCAAGTTTTGCAACTATCTTATTTCTCTTTGAAACATTTGCATGTAGCATTATTTCATTAGACGGCGATGTTATGGATTGGTTCATAGACTTAACTGCTAACAGTTTTGGTTCTTTAAAATCAATCATTGATGTCTTTGAAGAAAAATATGGAGATAAAAGAAAGATCGAAGCAAAAGTTGATGAGAATGATAAGGATCTCATCAAGGAGTTGACTCAAATGATTAAGGATATGCAACTCAACCAAGTCCATATCATTAAGGCCACCGAAGTCAATCATTCTAATTAAATGACCTCTATTCAAAACAGGTTGCTTGCCATGGAAGAAAAACAAGTGCAATTAATCAACACCATGGAAACAAATCATGCTAAGGAAATAAATGTTATGAAGGCTAATCAGGTCACTTTTCAGAATAGGTTGGAGGAAATGGAAAGATCATAGATACAAAAATTCAAATTGAGGTCAGATGGTGAATGGGAAGAGAACAAAGAAACAGATCATAACCCTTCCGATCCACTAAAGTAAGCTTCATCTTATTATGAGGAGGTCATTTATTCCATTGAAAATGTGGTAATTGAAAGTGACCTAGATAGAAAGGAAACTGAGGGAAATCATGTTAATACTTATAAGATTGATCCATCACCCATATCAGAGTAGATGCAATATGGAGAAAGGTAGGTCAAAGAAGTCTTGAATACTTCAAATTTTCCATCTGAGCATCTTCAAGATCGGGCAGAAAGGTCTACTTTGATTGTATCAACATCAACATCACAATTTATTAAGAAGAAAAGAAAAAAGCGGAAAGAATTTGGTAAATCTGATGACCATGTACAACACAGTGTTGGGACGAATCAAAGTCCTAAGATATTCAGAATTAGACAAGGCACATCAGAAAAGCAGCCCATGGATATTTCTGAAAGTAAGCAGGTTCTTAGCATGAACTTCAAAGAAGACATGTAATGCCATGGGGCATCCTTTTGTATCATATTTCTAACCTTATCCCTTATAAATTTTGTTTAAGTAGTTTTATTTCATGAATAAATTGCTATTTATGTTCCTAGAGTAAATTTCCATTTTTGTACTTAATTTTATTTGATGATATTTTGAATAGACACTATAGATATCTGTCTTTTGACGGTGGATGCAGATTCCAAGTTCTTGCACACTATCACTTTGTATCTAGCATGCATCCCCATATGAAGCCAAATGTTGACCACTGAAGTGGGACCTGATGATTATTTGAAGACTCCATGCCCAAGGATGTACCAAAGGACACTTGTAACATCAGATATCATCATATCACTAGAATTTTTAAACTCTACTTCTACTTCTCATCATTTTCTCTTGTACCCAAATATCACGCCCTACAGGGAATTGTAATAGGTAATGCTAGTAATGATGAGTTTTGAGTCTGTAACAAGCCTCAATAGCCCGAGACCTTGCCAACAAGTGAGTATTACTCTAGGAGGTTTTTTTCACTTGGTTAATTATCATCTCCCTACTAGGAGTTCATAATTAATTGAGTTTTCTCCTCCAAATTTACCCCAAAGTCAGAGTACGGCTTGACGATAAGGCATTGGGTGAGTCCTAGTGTCTAAAGTCGATGTATATTACCATACTAGATCACAGAGAAAAATTCATGAAATTTCGTTAGGTCTAGGTAGTCATTTTTTAATTTTTTAGCTTTCTCGCAAATCAAAAATCACAATAAAAATTGTATATGTAATGTAATAAGTGTTGTCTATAGAAGTTGTATGGGGTATGAGTAATAAAAATTACACTTCTCACCCTCAACTTTCTACTAAGACACACTTTGAGGGGTTAATAATGTGTTATGGACCCTCAAAACCCACATTTCCTAAGTTTAGTGGAAATTGTGGCATTTAATTATGTTAGAATTAAATAAATAGAGAGAAATAAATTATTCCATGTGACAGAATGACGTGGAAATGACTTGGAAATTATCCTAAGTCAAAGAGTTGAGTCAAGGGACATGTGGAGGATGACTGAGTACATTTCATAAAAAATACACCATTATTTCATAAAATCGAATTTCCTAGAGATAAAGCAGTAGTTGCACATGTGAAAAATCAAATTAATTAGAGCTCATGCACTGAAAAAATATTCAACGGAATATTTGGACTGAGGATTTCGAGGGGACTTCTCTCACTATTAGCTCGAGTCCTTCTACACTTAACACTTCACTTTGGGGGACTACAAGTTTCTCTTGGAAGAGATCACGCAATTCATGGGATCTATGCAGAGGTACCTTGGGATCATCTACAGATGTGGCATCACTTAGTTCGAGTTTGCATATGTTGACTGTAGTTATCACGGTTCTTGGATCCACTCATGGATTAGTTTGTTATGCCATATATAGAATTTGATTTCCCTTAAGGTGCACATATGGAATTCAATTTTTCCGTCGTGGCTCTATCTTCTCCACATCAAACTTGACTTATCTTTCCTTCGGATTTTCTCCAAGTTCAGTTTTCACATGCATTCTTCCTTGGAATTGGCTCCCAACTCTCTATATAATGAGGCTATGGGCTCTCATATTGTATCATGTTATAAGCTATTGGACTTGAAGAATTTTGTACTTGCATACTTTCTTAATATAATCAAGACTTTGGCGCTATCCAGCTGGTGTTATCTTGGCATTATGAGGTAATTTCCTTTCATTTTATTGCTATTGTATTTAATTTCTTTTGCATATTGAATTAATATTAGTTTAAATTTACCATCTTGCTTTTATTGATGTGTGCAAGCTATCTTGCACATATCATTGATTTATAGTAGTATTCTAGGAAAAAACTTATTATTTCATTTTGGAAGAAATGATCGGTTTATCTTATCATTATATTGCTCTAATCCTTTGCAAACTAATACATGTTCAAGTGTGTAGGAAAGATCTTTTGTATTGTGTGCAGGAATCCATCTGGAAGTGGGATAAATCTCAATTAGATCAACTCACTCCTAAAGTCAAAGCGATCTAAGTCTCAACCATTTTTGCACTCCAAGTTTTTCATCCAATGAAGAGCAAGAGGGAGTTTTCTTACTCTACAGCGATCTGATCATCCATTTAAATTTAAAATACCTCTTTGATTATAGCTCTTTCAAAGTTGTATCTGCTATTCAAGAGTCATTTCCAAAGCTAGGCAAGTATCGGGGTTCATACCCATTACTTGAGCTAGAATTTTGTATATTAAATTATCGTTTAGTTTTGGTTTATTTTCCCTAATTTCACACTAACAATTGGTTTTGTTTTGCAGCCTATGGGCTTGAGCATTGGGCAGCAAGGAACTTGAGGAGAAGCATTGGGAAACTACTCACTCATGTGTATGCAAGACCCTCTCACGCTATTTAAGAATTGATTTCTACGGAGGCCGTAAGCATTTGAGGGAGGGTTCCAAACTCATCTAAGTCATGGACCTTTTGAGCATTGAAAATCTCTTTTGGAGAGTTTATCATCAAACTTGTTGTTGTTATATTTTTTTGAGAGAGTCTAGCTTTGTTATATTTCTATCTTTGTCAAGATCTCTCTCATATTATGGGCAGCCCTCTTAAAGACATTTTTACCCATTTCAAGCGCTAATAAAAGATAAAAAAATTGTTTGAGGGAGATTGGGATTTTTCTCATGGCATCCCCCTTCCTCACTTAGAAGAGGGATTCTTGTGGATGGACTAATTTTTCTTCTAGTTTTTCTTAGCTTTCTAGCACTTAATTGCATTTTGTGCATGCTTAAAATTAACACATTTCATTCCACGTGCAATTTTTCCTAATCTTGTATTTAAATTCTCACATGCATAAGCTTCCAAATTGAAAACTTGAGCAAATCTTATCTTATGTGTAAACACTTCATACTGTGGCAAGTTTTAATTGTTTCATAATTTCTTCAAGTACATGTTTCACTACTTGGTCAATTTATGTTATATGTCATGGAAACTATTGAAGCACTATCATTTATTTGAAACAATTTGAGTTTAAAGCAATCTATCCAATTTTACTTATCTATTTTCCATTTAATAGAGCAAACATATATGAATTCATTTACATTCTAGTCTTTCAAGTTTTGCAACTATCTTATTTCTCTTTGAAGCATTTGCATGTAGCATTATTTTAATTGAGAAATTAACACAATTTGCACTTCATCCAGGCATTTTAGTATAGGAAGGCTCCAAGCTTCACTAAAAATTTTATCGCCAACATAAGTTGGTTGAAGTAGATAATTTAGGACCCTCTACTCTTTTATGGACTCCTCACTATGAGACCCAAATCTTTGGCCGAGAGTGAGGTATGAGGATTGATGAGTTCAATTGTAATTTTGTTGTAGAGGTAGTTAATAAAATTAACCAAGAGCATTTTCCATCACATTTACTTTACTTACCTCTTGATGTTTTGAGTTGTTATATTGCAAAGTTTATTTTCAAGAAACATTTCAAAGCAAGTATTATGATTCTTCAAATTGGTAATAAGTGCTTTCATTTCATGCTCAAGTCGAATTCCATATTGACATCTTAATTTAGCATTTAGTATCTCCTATTTTACTTTTTTTTAAGTAAATTTTCTAATTGTTAAGTTTTGCAAGACATATTTTGATTCATGAATTGATTTTATATCTTACAAATCTCTTGTGCTAACATCTTTTGTTTGCATTTCAGAGTTACTTTGCTTTCATTATTGGAAGTATTCCATCTTTACTTTGAGAAGATATATCTTTTATATTGTTGAGCAAATTCTTTACAAGGCATTGGTTTTATGGTTTCATCATGTTAATGATTTTCATTGTTATTGCTCATATCATATTTTGCTCATTGATCATTAAAAGTAATTTATTTTCACTATAACACTCTCCTAGAACCTCATATCACTTTTAACTTAACTTTTCATTACGGACCACTTCCCTTGGCTAACCTAGGAGATAGCTTAGACAAAGAGAGTCGGGAACAGTGTGGCAGCCCCTTCTCTGAGTTCCCTACCACCAACCACACCTTGTGGGGTTGAAGGCTTTTCTCACTAACCTGTAGGTAGGTGTAGGCAGCAAGAGTGACACACCCTATTAGGTGTTTCAAACCCCCAAGGGGAAGTGCTATGTCCTTGGTCCACCCTTCAATTGATAGGTGTCATGTGAATAATGATACAACAAAGAAGAGAAGACTTCATGGCCAAGAACCATGGTCAAAGGGACCAACAATGATGGGCTCCTCATCCTGAGTGTATAAATGTGGGCAGGGAGCAATTGCGGATGTATGAGTTAACAACTTTGCCTTTTATTTTCCACCCCTCTTCTGTGCCTTTTAATTTTTCTTTATTTTTCTTTGTATTACTACTCGTAGCTCAAAGCGTTAGAGCTTGCTTTGTGTGATGTATAGTAGTTATTACCCCTTTAATGATGAGGTGGCACATTGCCCATTAGTGGTTGGGGCATGCAAGGGTTTCTTCGCATAATATGAAGAGCACCACGTGTTCAAAAACTAGGTGATGGCCATACTAAGTGAGGTAGAGCTCATTCTAGGCTTTTTCCCACGTGCTAATGTGTACGTCCCTACCATCTTTTGCATTTTGATATTCTTTTGTTTTTGCTTATGGCCATCATATGCTTTTTCTTGTTCTTTTAGCTACATCAATCTTGCAGGGAAAAGTTTCGAGCCCTATCCTGTTAATTTGGCAGCCCAGTGACAAATTACAACCATGGGATGAGATTCCTCTTTTCGAGAAGACCAATTTTGACTATTGAAACGATTAATTTGGACAAGGTAAAGTGTATATTTGAATTAAAATCTCCCATGTGCATATTTGATTAGATCAGCACTAAAGCAAATTGGACACCCTTAGAAGGCTATAAATACAAGTGACCTCAAGCTCATTTTGACATCATCACTTCTCTCTCTTTCTTCTTGATATATCTTAAGTTTCTAGTGTAAGTACCAAACTGGGTGCAGAACCGTAAGTATTGAATTGGGTGCAGAACCATAAGCACTGAATTGGGTGCAAAACCGTAAGTACCAAACTGGGTGCAAAACTGTAAGTACCGAACTAGGTATAGAATCGTAAGTATTGAACTTGGTTAAGTACTGAATTTGGTGCAGAACCATAAGTATTGAATTGGGTGCAAAACCGTAAGTACCAAACTCGGTGCAAAACCGTAAGTACCGAACTAGGTACAAAACTGTAAGTACTGAACTTGGTTAAGAACCGTAAGTACCGAGCTGGGTGCAGAACTGAAAGTACCGAACTGGGTGCAAAGCCGTAAGTACCGAACTGGGTGCAAAGTCCTAAGTACCGAACTGGGTGCAGAGCCGTAAGTACCGAACTGGGTACAGAATAGGTCGAACGTCCAAAACTGTTGATACTTTGACTTTGACCAGATTTTACTATTAGTTGATATTTTGGATTTTGGTTGGTTGTTATCTTAGATAAGTCAAAATTTGACTTGAATTATTATTTGTGGATTGGGCTCATTGTACTCTCTACTGAACATTTTATGACAATCTAGTAGAAGAAGAATTTGAAAGGGTTTTCCCCGTAGTGGGTTTTTCTCTGGTCTCCAACCAATCCTAGTGTCTCTATGTGTGAATAATTTTCTTCTATTGTTACTTTATGTTCTGCTGCATTGATGATGATATTGTTCTTTCTATATAATTGCATATGATGTTGAATAATGTTGTGATGCTCTGGGTGAATTCAATATGGAAATGATGAAATGCAATTACCTAAAGCAAAGAACAATTAAACCCTAAGAAAAATTAGCATGGTATCAGAGCTAGGCTAAAGAAAAGTAATTGAAGATCACCCTTATGAAGACACCTTTGATGGATGCAAGAGAGAATGGAGGAGAAATAAAAGAATTCTATGGATTGGAGGAAACCCTAGGCAATTTGGTTAGTAAGGTTTGATGGATATTATGAAGTTAGGGTTTGGAGAAACCATGGTTTATGGCAAAGATTTGAGATATGTAATTTAGAATCCCTAGCATGATTGATGAGATAGATTTAATGATATTGACAATGGACAGTGATGGCTCTTGAAGGCTGGTGATCACCTCCCATTGAAGATAAGTACTCTTCGATTTATGGTGCTCCTTTATGTCTTTACTTTTGTTTAGATCTGATTATTGTTTTGATTATTACTTATACTTCCTGCATGTATATTTAAGTATTTGGATGCTTCTAACCTCCTAATGAGTTGTGATAAGTGGATCCTTCTTGAGGATCATGGCTACTGCAAGAAAATAAGAGCTACAGTTGCCCATGAAAAAGAAGTTGACAAAGTGTTCCCACTGCCAATGTCAAATATGAAGGGGCACAGGTATTTGAATACTACAAGGTATGTATGATGTATTGTTTCAAATGCAATATTGGATGGCAAGGTAAGCCCTAAAGTATGATGAGGATCAGTGTGGAAAAAGTCGGGAATAAATCCCGATTTTTTTATTTTTTTGGCTGGCCGATTAAATCCCGATTTTTTTATTTTTTTGGCTGGCCGTTTAATTTTGCCGACTTTTTTCCGACTTTTTCGAAAAACTCCCGACTTTAACGACTTTTTCAACTTTTGGACCCTTGCCAATTTAATCCCGACTTCGACTTTTTCCACATTGATGAGGATATCACTTCACAAATAGCTCATGTGTGCATATGAAAGTAAGTTTTATTCATGGTACTTAAGACGAGATGGTGCACTTGGTATTGGACAAATATCTTACATTTTGTTAAGTCATGGTAAAGGTACTTAGAAACATCAATTTTTGATATATTGGTATACTTTATATTTGGCGCGCATCTTTCATTATAGACAAGATAGATTTCATATAGAAGAGGACCACATTATTTTTGATATATGGTAGCTTGATGAAAGTGTGACAAAAGGATTGATACTCTTGCTGATTTTGGTAAAGTTTTGTTGGATGCGCTAACTTGATGATTGAATAATGATAAAGAAGTTATATAGTGATTTGAAGTATGATAGACCTGTCAATTGCCTTAATCATATGACTCTATCCCTTGATGAAAGTTCGATGTCATGTCCATATGTGGTGATGAAGTAGCTAATGCTAACATGTTATGGCCATGATGGATATATGTTTTTGTTAATTTTAGGTATGTTCTATGCTTAGAGCAATTTATTTCAATTTTCACAGTTAGCTCAATATCTTTTCTAGATTAGCAATCACATCAGCATAATAGTAAATTGTAGATAGAACATAAACATAAATCGCAGAAGACAAGCTAAGACAAGAGGACACAAGATGTGGCGCTAGCCAGGGACAAACCCTAATGTGGGGAAACCATTGATCAATTCTTCTTATATGTTCTTCAATAGTACAGCAGAGAGAGAGAGATAATACATATACAACAAAAGTCAACACTTGACTTATCTAAATAAGAGCATAGATCATCTCTAAGAAGATGATGCATGAGGTAGCTGAACTCAGTTGAAGACATGTTGCTTCAACTAATTCTCCAAGGTGACTCCATCACCATGTTGCACCTATCATTGTGTTGCACCTCATCATCATGCTGCACCCATCATCATTATGCTACATCTCATTATGCTTCACTAATAATGACTGTACCCATCACTGTATTGTTGCACTATACTAAGCTCTTCATTGCACTATGTTGCGCCCAAATGCATGCTGCAATACCTCATCATCCTGTTGTTGCAATACCTGATCATCCTGGTGCTGCAATACATACTTCTTGCTGCTATATGTCCATTATTAAAATGTTGTCCCATTGTTGCACCAATGCCTAGCAACACTGATCTACACCATGTAGCACTATCACTAGTATTGTGTGCACTATGTAGCTCTGTACATCATGTTATGCATTGCTGCTACTATGTGCGCTATGTTGCACTGTACAACTTGTACTCATACCAACGTTGCACCATGTGCCATTGTTGTCCCATGTACCATTGTTGCACCATGTACCATTGGTGTCCCATCTATCATTGTTGTTATGACTGTGTTCTGGTTAGGGCATCACTGTGGCCCATGTCAGCCCTAAGACATACCCACACGGTCCCTTAGACAGTTGCAGCTTCCTCCACAAGTAGCCTTTGCCTCCATGTTGCTAATCTGTGTAAAAATTTTGTTTTCCCACCCCGGTTTTCAGTTTCTCCTTATTTCTTCCATGTAGTTAAATGCCCTTTCCCATAAACATACATCCAACAAGCTGGAAAAAATAAATTTGCTGAAAACACAAATTCTGGAAAATTTACAGAATGCTGGAAATTGCAGAAATAAAAATCAGCAGTAATAAACAGTCATTAAAACACATTAAAACACTGATAGTTTTGGTCAATGTGACCCTGGAAAACCCCCTACAACTCTTGGGGAAAACCAGTTTGAGAGCTCTTCTTTATTTCTGGAAAATGCCTTTTTACAGTGAAAAATTTCAGCAAAATATTTCAGCAAAATAAAATTTCCAGCAAGCAAACTTATCTGTTTTCAGCCCAACAGACAACCTAGAAACTTGCTGTACGCGCGGCAAGGACCGTACGGACGTATGGACTGCCTGTACGGACGGACCTCGATTTCTGTGCCGAAAATCACTTCCTCGATATTCGTGCCCAAAAATCAGTTTTTCTCAGTTTTTCAGCAAAAAATCAGCTTTTTCTGCTGTTCTGATTTGTTGAAGAGCTGCCTGGTATGTGTGCCAAACTGCTGCCTCTTTCTCCTTCCTGTCCAGAAATCTCCCTTGCTCTCTTGCTCTCCTTCTCCCAATTTGCTCATGAAAGAATGAATGATCTTTTTCCTCCTTTTCCTCCTTTAACCCAACCCTAAATGACTTTTGGGTGATCCCTAAATTCAATGGTTGAGATAGATTTAGATCAATGGCTGAGATTAAATGCACATTTAAATCTCACTTTCTATTTTTTAATTCACCCCACTTAGTCATTTATTTCCAAAGTCACTTTTCCTTTCTAATTTTTCATTGACTTTATAAAAGTCACTTTTAAATTAGATTTTAACTTTATAAAAATTATAAAGTCACTTTAGGAGAAAAATTAAAATCTTTTGGACACTTTTCCCTCGGCCAAAGATCAAAGCCTAAGGGAACCACCTGTCCTCCGGTACCAAATTTCAACAATCTGAGTACTTTACTACCCTCAAACAATCCTACGCATGCCCTGATTTGGGGTGTTAAGGCTTGCAGCCTACCCAACCCTTTCTCCATTGTTGTTCTAGGCATAGACAACCCTCAATACACCCTATGTTGCCCTCCAAACAACTTGTAGGGCTTGTAGCCTACCTACAGCAGCCTACACTGCCCTTCACCAAGAGTTTTGCACCCAAGAACACCTCCACGCAGGCTGAAACAGTCTTCCCTTGTCTCGGCCCTCTAGGGAGCTACCTCGGCCTCCCTTACAGCAAACTCAGCCCTCCAAAAGACCCATGCAACAGACCTTTATTACCACGTTGTTTAGTTCTCCTTTGTTGCGGCTAAGACAGAGCTTCCCTTGCCTCCAATGAGTTCCTTTTCTTCTTGTGCATTGCACCTTTTGTATTAGGGTTGTTTTCTTCACAATATGTCAACATCCTAGATCTAGGTGCATAGAGTTGCTAGGGCATCATCTAGGACTGCGTTTAGACTTCATGCTAGGCTCCTTTCCTCCTGCGTCTAGGGCTTCCTCCTCTTAGACTTCTCTTCCACTAAAACCAAAAACAAGTGGAGAGAAACAAAGACTGAATTGTGTGTTCAAATGATTATCAAGTCACCTCATTTTATACTAAAAGATTGAGCACACTTAGGGGTTATTTGGTTGATGGCCGACCTTGACGAATTCTCCCATAACACAAATAAATTCATATCTCCATGAATACTTATCGGAATTGGATGATCTTTAGATCAATCCTACACCTCTCAATGAGAGGGATCTAAGAAAAATATCAGTTGCCATAAATAAGATGACCCACATGGAGTTTGGCCCTAGTTGGCAATTTTAACCGTTTTAGAATCTGAGATAACTTGATTTTATGATCTAAAAGTTTTGATACATGATAGTATTATAGACAGGTTGATGACATGAATAATAATGGTTGAAGGGGTTGCTCATTCAAAGGGAGAATCCCTTCATAATATCCCTACACCTATTATCAATTGCATTATATATATAGAAGATTCTTTACTGTTGAAGTAAGACTAAATATCTTATGTTGATAGTCTGCAACTAGTTTTGGTCTAAGAAGAGAGGGTTTCCCTTAGTTTAAACCCCAACCGCATGGAAGAAGGCCTATGAGTGCGATTATGCCTATAGGTCACAAAACTGAAGCTTTATGCATAAAATTAGGAATGCACCTAGAGTATGACAGTCCAACAAACATGGAGCAGATAATAGAATGTCCTATGAGTAGGGAAGTTTGAATATTTGCCTTACTTGAGAGAATGTGAATGTATTGACTAAACTTGTGTTTGCAAGTGACCGAAATATGCATATTAGTATGTTCTTTTGATTTGATCATTGAAGCTAGTATATGACATTTGATTGCAAGGGATTGACAAGATCCGGCTAATTAATATAGATGAGCAATTATATGATAGTTCATAAATATGCTTTAGAACATTGACATGATGCTTCATATGTTTTTGGGTTATGGACTAATTGAACTCAATGTGATAACAAATTAGAGTTTTGACTTGATATCTGATGAATTGTCTTGATGACAGTGTTATATGAGCATAGTAACTTTCAATCACTAATATATTTTTGTATTGGCCTCATTGTCCTTGGCACAATGGTTAAGTATAAACAGTTGTTATTCAACACGAAGTAATTTCACAATAAATGGATGGAACCTGCATACATTGGCATCTAGTGACAGAAATGATTTATATTATGATGATGAGGATGATTTGATGAAGTTTGGTTTGATATTGCTTGGTAAATGACAGTTTGTTGGCATGACAATAGATAAAGTTATAACTTGATATTTGGATGTGAGCTCTACCTATCACCTGATCCAAAGAATTTGTTACAGTGATATTGATGTTTTTGATCTAGCATCTAAACTTTCATAAGCTGACTTAGTTGATTTGATTGCACAATATTGATCTATGTAAAGCTGAGCATATTGGTTTGGTCAAGTGTTATGTGTAATATCCCTTTTTAGGAATATTCCTCAAACACCAGCAAACCCAGACCAGAAAAACGTACAAATGGTATAATAGCAAGAAAACTCACAAAGATGAAATAACGATAGTGCAACAAACAACAATGTATACATGAAACGTAAACAAATACTCGAGAAATGTAGCGAGAAATGCTAAGCCATTTTATTATACTGAGTAATACATAGAGTACAATAGGTGATCTAAAAGTGAGTCATGTCCCCTTTCCCTCACCTTTTTATTCATAAATAACTATAGAAGGCAAAATTAAGCAAAATCGAATATTCTAATTAGCCATGGCTAATTAGGAATATTACAGTCTCCCCCGACAAAATGTTGCTTGTCCTCAAGCAACTAAAGTGATAAATGTTGCAAGATTTTCTCAATCTCCCAAGTGGCATCCTCATCCGGCAAATTCTTCCACCTCAGCATGAATTCACGGACCGTCCTGCTCGGCAACTGCCTCTCCCTGGTATCAATAATAACCTCTGGCTGCAACAACAAATGCCCCTCATCATCCATGGGTGGTAGCTCATTTGTCACTGTCACCTGCTGCCCCAATGCCTTCTTTAGGCATGATACATGAAAAACGTTATGAATCTTGCTGCCTTGGGGCAGCTCCAACTCATATGCAACCTGTCCAATCCTGCGTATCACCCTGTATGGCCCATAAAAGCGGCGCTTGAGCTTCTCAGCCCCCTTCTGCTTCAGTGACGACTGGGGTTGTAATCGTAGGTAGACCATGTCCCCTACCTCAAACTATCTCTCCACCCGACCCCTGTCAGCATACAGCTTTTGCTGGTTCTGCACTGTAATCATGTTATCCCTGAGAGCTCGGAGGATATCCTAACTCTCTTGGATCCAAATCTTGGCTTTCGGAGCCTTGCTATCACCAAACATCATGTCAACAAAAGATAAAGGATGATACCCATACAGAGCATAGAATGGTGACATACCAATGGACATGTGATGTGTAGTGTTGTAGCAGTACTCCCCTAGATGCAGCTACTTCAGCCATGCTCTCTGCTACCCACTGATGTCGTTACGCAAGTAGCCCTCCATCCACTTGTTAACTATCTCTGTTTGTCCGTTTGTCTGTGGGTGATAACTGGTGCTCGGTGTCAACTCCGTCCCCACTAGCCGAAAAAGCTCCTGCCAAAACCCACCCATGAGACAGCTGTCTCTGTCACTGACGATGGTCTTAGGAAGACCATGTAGCCTGAAGAACAGCTCAGCCACCTGTGCTGCTATGTAGTGTGCGGATATGGCAAAGAAATGTGCATACTTCGTCAACCAGTCAACGACGACAAAGATACAATCCTTGCCCTATACCGAGGGCAACCCTGTGATGAAGTCCATCAAAATACTCTCCCATTTCCCCTCCAGAATGGGAAGAGGCTGCAATAAACCCGCGGGATGGCTCATCTCCCCCTTGTTCCTCTGGCAAACGTCGCACTCCCGGATATGTTGGAGTACGTCCTCCTTGAGGCCCTTCCATGAGAACCTCTCTCCGATGGCCCTATAGGTTTTGGTAAACCCCTAATGGCCGGCCAATGGCGAATCATGTGATGCCTGGAGTATCTTCTTCTTGAGTTGAGATCCCTCAGTCAAGAAGATCCAATCCCTGTAGTAGATGATCTCATCGACCACTCTGTACCTGTCATCCGCCACCGCCCATCCAAAACCTCACATGCAAACCTATCCTTGGAGTACTCTAGTAAGAGTCGAGCCCTCCAGTCTGTGTCCAAGCTCATAAGAGACAATGTGGCTAGTCTACGTAAAAGAGCATCTGCTACCACGTTGTTCTTACCCTTGACATACTCAATGTCAAAGTCATATGCTTGGATCTTGCTGATCCACTTCTGCTGCCTCTCTTGTAGTTGCTTTGCTCCAAAAAGAATTTGAGGCTATTTTGATCAGTCCTCACCCTAAACCTATTACCCACTAAATACTATCGGAACTTGGCCAATGCATGCATGATGGCCAGCATCTCCTTGTCGTATATAGAATACAACCTCTCGTGCGGAAGGAGCTTCCGGCTCTCATAGGCTATAGGGTGACCTCCCTGCATCAATATTGCGTTGATCCCCTCTCCCAACGCATCACACTACAAAACAAATGGCTACGTGAAATCTGGCAATGCAAGCATTGGGCCGCTGCTCATAACCTCCTTGAGCCTGTCAAAGGCTCACTGCGTTGTATCCGACCAACTGAAAGCCCCCTTCCTCATCAAATCTATCAGGGGTGCAACAAGCTGTGAGAAACTCTTGACGAACTTTCGGTAGTAAGTACAAATGCCAATGAACCCTCAGAGTTCTGTCACGTTTCTCGGCTCCGGCCACTCTCGAATGACCCTGATCTTCTCCTCGTGGACTCTCACCCCGTCCACCCCTATGATGTGCCCCAAATACAACATCTTTGTCAACCCAAACTCACACTTGAAGAGTTTGGCATAGAACTGCTGCTCCTGCAAGATACGCAACACTGTCTCAATGTGCTGGAGATGCTCCTCCCAAGTCCTGTTGTAGATGAGAATGTCATCAAAGAATACCAACACAAACTTCCTCAAGTGACTGCGGAAGATGTGATTCATGCAGGACTGAAATGTGGCAAGGGCATTGGTTAGCCCAAAGGGCATCACCAAGAACTCAAAGTGCCCATAGTGACACTTGAAGGCGGTCTTGGGAATGTCCTACTCCCTCACGCGAATCTGCTGGTACCCAGATCTCAAATCAATCTTTGAGAAGAACCGTGCTCCTCTCAACTCATCCATTAACTCGTCGATCCTGGGTATGGGGTACCTATTCTTCAGTGTCTTCTTGTTCAGGCCCTGTAGTCAATGCACATTCTCAATGTGCCATCCTTCTTCTTCACCAACACCACGGAAGAAACGAAATGACTCGTGCTCCGCTGAATGTGCCCAAGAGCCAACAACTCCTGGATAGCCCGCTCAATCTCATCCCGATAGGCCTTGAGGTGCCTATAGGGGGTGGTAATCACTGCCTGTACGCCCTGCTCAAGCTCGATGGTGTGCTCAAACCCCCGGCCCGGTGGCTGACCCAACAGAATCTCCCCAAACACTATGGCATACCAGTCAAGGATAGACTGTATCTTCAGATGTACCGTCTGCCGTGTAGTCCCTGCCTCTGATGCACACAGCTCCACTGCCCACTCTATGTCTCCCTTCCAGAAGACTGCCTCCATTCGATGAGCCCAAACAGTTTGAGGCGGATATGTGTGTTGACCCCATATCGTCTCATGCCTCCCTGTCTTCTCATCATCCCACTCCATCTCTAGGGTCTTCCATTATGTTGTGACCTCCCCTAGAGTGATAAGCCATTGAACACCCAGTATCACATTGGTGTCCGGAATATCGACCACGAAAAAGTGGTCAGTCAATGTGTAGGTGCCCATTGTCACTGATAGCTCTGGAACATAACGAGCACACATCATGGTCTGATCTCTTGGGACCAAAACTGAAAACCCATCGAAGTTCTCTGTCTGTATACCTCTCCGCTCAACCATTTGTGCATTGATGAAGTTGTGGGTTGCCCCACTGTCAACCAAGACTGATACTCACTGGCCACGTACTATCCCTTGTACACGTAGCGTCACATACTTGGGAACTCCTCGCAATGCTGCAAGGGCCTCTCTGGTAGGTGCAAAAGATGCACCACCTGCTACTAGCAGTGGAGATGGCAAAGGTCCCTACACGGCATGACTATCTCCTGCCTCCACATCATCCTCATCATCCTCTTCCCCACTGCTCTCGGAGAAGACCTCAATAAAATGTGTTTTGCCAGCAGCACATCTATGTCCTGGTGCCCATGACTCCTGACAAGTGAAGCACAACCGCTTCTTCTTCAGCTCCCTCCTGGCATCATTGTCAATCTGTGGTCATCCTGGATTCCCCTATGGAGGTGGAATCCTCACATCCTTCCCCTTAGACTGGAAATTCTGTCTCTGGGGGTAAGGTGTCCAGGTCCGGGGTAAGACATCCTGTAAGTCCCGGGTCTTGCTAATGGCGTCCTGGAGTGTGGCTAGTCTAGTGGATCGGACTAAACCTCGAAGTGGCTCTGCTAACCCCTCAACATACATATAGATCCTCTGTGTCGTGGATAGATCTAGCACCATCACTAAGACCCTCAAGAAATCTGCAATGTAGGTCTCTGGGCTCTCTGTCTGTTTGTGCCTTGTTAGCTCAACAAAATGTTGCTCTGGATCCCTCCGATCAAATTGGGAATCTCCTAGCTGGAATTGCACCTGCATACTGCAACTGGGCAATTCGCACTACTTGTGTTACTACAACTAGTTTTGCAATGGTCTCTCGGGTACTAACTGCAACTAGCCTTGCAACTGTCTAATGACAAATTGCATCTACTGACACTGAACCTACTACTATGATAATGTGGGCTCCTGTAGCAAAGGTGATGGTCTCGCTGCAACAATCTGGAACTGCTCTCCTTGTTGCAACTACACTAGACCCTGCCCATTCGGCACGCTGGAGTTTCATGTTCCTCCTCCTCAATTTGGTGCCCCACTATCTCCTTTCAAGCCTAGTCCCTAGCTGGACCCTTCCTTTCTTTGCAATTCGCACTTCCTCCGGCACTTATTTTCGGCAACTGGAAGTCAAATTGCTACCCAGATCTGCATTTTCGCTAAATCGTACAACCTCCTCTCGCAATCTCGTACGATCATCCTTGCAAAGCTACAAAATCTATGAAACTCAAAACTGGAGAAAATAAACCCAAAAATCTCCCTCTTTCTGGTTGCTCAATTGTTGGATGTGCTACTCGCACTCCATTCTGGAGTGAGAATATCTCCTCACAATAACTGCTAATCTGCAACTGGAAAAATTAGATCTCTAAAACTCGAGATCCCCTGAGAGAAATTTTCCCTCTCCTATGTGTGTTTTTCTCTTCCACCTGGCACAGATTCTACTTTAGCAACTCCCTCTATGCCCAACCAAGGAATCAGCCCAGCGAAAATTTGAATTGTTGTTACTCCCTCTGCCTACTGGAATCACTATTCTAGGCAAATCGAATTTTCTGCAACCCTACAACTAAAAATCGAACCCGTGCCCAGCAATTTGATCTCTCTGTTTGACTGTGCAGCCTCTAAGAATTTCGGCCTGTTGCTCCCTCTGAACAACAAAATTCTCTTCTCTGCTTCTGAGCTTCCTGACTGATCACTCATGCTTTGATACCATGTGAAAATTTCAACACTGAAATCCTATTGCAGCAACTGGAATTAATTCTTCTAATTGTTAAGTAATTTAACAATTTATTGTTATATGGAAAATATCAAATTAATCCCACAACAACCTTCACAAATAAAATTGCAGAAAATAATTGCACTGGAATTGAGAAAATACTAGCACACACACACACACACATAAAAATGACATTGTTATTTTTGGACAAATGTCCCCAGAAAAAACCAACTTGGGAAAATCGTTGCAGCAGCTGAGGGATTTATATTATTAAGCAACAGTGAAATCTGAGTACAATTTATGGATGCCCAACTGGCAATCCAAACAAGAAGAAATTCTAGCCAAAATTATCCAAGGGAATTACCCTTCTTCCACAAGCAACCCCAGCGCAACTTTCCTTCAAAAACTTGTCCTCCTTGAACCCTTACGCTGGCCTCTACACAGTGCTTGCGCAAGCCCTTTGACATCGAGCACTAAACTGCCTTTGATGAAGTCATTTTCCCTATCTCTACCGAGGAAATCGCTTCCCCAACACTCTAGAACTTTTGCCCGGCCTCTAGAATTGAAAACAATTTTTCCTCCAGTTAAGTCGAATTGCTCTTCTGAAGCAACTACGCAGTCCTCTACGGTGCCTCACTCATAATAACTCTGCCCCTTGCTGTTGCGTCTCTCAATCTGGAAAGCTTCCTCTAGATCATTGTCTCTGCCCTTCACTCTACTTCAATCTTTGGCTCTCCGACAACTACTGTTGCTCTCTGAAAATCAATCTGCCAAGGGAATCGAACTATTGGTGTGTTTTCTCCAACTGCCCATCGACTTCTTATAATCCTTTGTTGGGACTCCAACGACCAAGATTAAATCTTAATCAAGGGCTAGGATCATCTTGTAATTGATCCGTGTGAGTTTCTAGAGAATTCTCACCTTGACATTATTAATTCTGATTAATTAATCATATTCCCCAAGTTTAGACTTTAGAAATTTTTAAAAAACAGTTAATAATCTAATTAAGCTATCTCTAGGTGGAATTTCCATAAACGATTTCTAGGTTTTGGAGATCTCATGTATTCTAGCCTCTCCACCAAATTTTGTAGCTAGAACACATCCGATGCTACAAAAACTAATAAATACGAGAGGACATGAAAAAAATAAAAAATAAAAAAGAATCAACCTTTGAAAGCTTCTAATGATTCAAGGACACAAATCATAAAATAAATATGCCAAAGGATGAGGAAGCTACATGCTTATTTGTTCGCGGGCCAAGCTCTTAAGACAATTAACATACTTTGATGAGAAAAGCACCAACCTATACCATTTATAATAGCACAAAAAATAAATCAAGTCATCTCAATGACAAAGATTTAATAGCTAGTGGAACCAAGTTAGTAACCCTCAGCCTTACATGGATGTGTATGGAAAGAAGAAAATTTGCAAAGAGTTATTTCTACAAAAATAGACATTGGAAATCACACTAGGAAAGAACGCATACCTTAAGCCAACTCTTATGTCTTTTCAATTTCCCGCCATCTAATAAGGCCATGACATTTAGAGAATCTTTATATTTTGGTCCCACATCACTTGAGGAGCTTGCCGCAAGCATACGAACCACTTTTGTAACCTATATAGTTTACAAATTATGAATTTACTCAAATATACCCACCAATAAAATAATGAACTTCAATGAAATGGATCAAAAAATAGAATTAACCATCCTATTAAAATCAATTAATAAAGGTATCTGTCTGACCTGCATACCCAATTCCCTTGTTGGTACAACAATAAGTGCCTGCACAGCTGCTCGACGTGCATCGATAGTTGCAAAAATTACTAGCAAGTAGGCAAGCGTCTTTCCTGATCCAGTCTGTTGGGAGTGCATGACAAGTCATGTAGTTTTAATTCTTAGGTATCAGAGACATCGATAGATAGGAAATATACATAATGCATTCAACTAAAAGGTTTAAATTAGCTGCAAGTTATGGATAGTCCAAGAAAACCAACAAAATATGTTATGAATTCTAAGCCCTAGAAGAATTCAACAATAACAAAGTAGAGTAAGCATAGGATGACCTTAAGATCATTGGGAGCCCTTGTGAGTTTCCAGCTAAACCACATTTTATGTCAGGCCACCTTTTTTGCAACAAATGAAATGCTTCTCCAATGAGCTTGATTGGGCATATTACAGTTTACAAATTTAGATTCAACAACCCACTTGGGCAACAAACTTCCACCACCTAAGCTAGTCTATCTCAGAACAACATTCGTGGGTTTCAAAAATCCATGTACCATTTTAATCTATGAAATAAATTTAGGAATTGGAAATTCATATGACCATTCCATAATCATCACAAATTTCTTTCAAAAATATGTTAATGTAGACATTAATCTTTGTCTAAAAGGCATAACTGCAAACCTATAAAACTCACCTTCAAGAAAATTTTGTTAAACAGAATATGGAGAATATGAAAAGGCAAAGTGATGGAAATTAGAGATGGTATTATATCATTGCTGTAAAAATGGAATACAAAGGTGTTGTGTGTGTATCAAACAAGTTCCCTTATTCTCACTAGGAACCACTCACTCAATCTCTTTATTACAATAATGTCTTGAGTCTTGACAGGTCACATCTGGATACTATGTATAACTTTATGGCATCACTTTATACCCTTATGTCTAACAACCGCCCTTGATGTTTATTTTGTTTTCCATGACTCCTAACAGCTCTTGCAATTTCTTGAATTTGTCCTTGCTGACCACTTTTTGAAAACATCTACCACCCGATCCTATGACCTGCAAAAGATTAATTCTATCTATTTGTTCTAAATTTATTTTCTGAGGTTGTGATAATGAACTTCCAAGAATAACAACCAAGAATAAAAGAATAACAACGCATTTGAAATTTCTTTCATCTACATCGCCTCCCTTGTCTGCATCATAAAAACAATGCTCTACCACGACTCCGGGATGGGGAGACGCACAAGGGGGATGTGTGGGAGTACCCTCAAATTTTATTGAAATATAGGGGGGGTGGGGGGATGTGTGGGAGTATCCTCAAATTTTATTGAAATTTAGGGGGGGATGGGGGACGTCAGGGTATATATTTTTTTTTCCTTTTTAATATATATATGTGTGTGTGTGTGTGTGTGTGTGTATTTCAAATTCATATTCAATAATGAAAGCATAAATAGAATGATACATACATAATTGAATTAAATAATGAAATACATTGATCCATGCTCATCATCCTTACCACTATATACATGATTCATCCATAAACCACGAGATTCAGAAATGAAATACTCTGATCCATATTCATTATTCATTATTCACCATTCTAGAATCTACATTGATTTAAAAATTAGATCCATCATTCATCATTCCACATTCTAGATTCTAAATTTATTTAAAATTAAAATTCATCATTTATCATTCTAGAATCTAATTAGTACTAAGCTAAATAGACTATACTTGATACTGAAATCTAAAGACTGAAATAGTAAATTGATATAACTAAAACTCAAAAACAATGGAGTGATGAGCCTAAAAGTCACTCTAAAGTACACAGAGGGCTTGGTGCTCATGATTAAATACTAATTCCATACCCTTGTACATGATAAAAATGCAATGGAAACATTGCAATCCATCAAATCCTGAATTCTTGAAAAACTGTTAAGTCTGTTGGATTTTGAGTGAGATCTAAAATTCTACTTTCTCCATATGAAATCCAATGAGGTAAGTAAAAGGTGAATATGAAAGATAAAGGAGAATGTCACTTTTACTTTGAGAATTTAACATTACCATGAATTGCATAGCATTAGTAGGGAAATATGGTCAAATGCTAGGTTTTCCCTGTCATAAATCATTGTTTACAAGCAAATTTAAGGGGGGATGCCCAGGAGTCCCCCTTTTGGGGAGTCGTGTCCCCCACACTGGGGAAACATCCCCCCCTACGTCTCTCCATGTCTCCCCAAAAGGGGGACATGGGGAAACATTTTCCTAGATGTCCCTGTGTCTCGGGTGCGTAGAATGCGAGGGGTGCGCGCACCCAACCCTAGGGGACGCGTCCCCGTGGAACACTGCATAAAAACCATTCAACCTTATGGTTTCATTCTTCTCAAGTACAACACCAAATTGCAATGTAGTTTGTTATACCTCCATACTCTTTTAACTACATTCCAATGTGTCTCCTTGGGAAAATCTAAAAAACTTTGACAACATACCAATTAACAACTTTATATCTGCTCTGATTGTTCTAAGATATAACAAATTGCCTACAAGTCTACAATATAATATTTCACTAACAACCTCTGATTCATCGGCCTTTCAAAGCTTTAAATTACCGCATTTGCTAGAATTATAATCTCCCATTCTGAACTTTTTCAACAACTACAAAGCATACTTGTGAGATGATAATCTTGTCTTTCTGTTCCCATATTTTAATTTCCAAACAATATTGTATGTTAGGATCAAAATTGCTTCTCTTCAAATCACTTGGGCTAAAAAGCTTAGCAATCCTTTCATACCAAGCTTAGGAGGATTACTTTAATCCATACTTAGCTATTCTCCTATAGATTGACTTGGCATGGATCCTGTTGCCTCAAAATCTAGCATGTCTTGTGAGGGGAGCTCACATGACAAGCACTAGACCAAGGGGCAACAATATGAGGTATGGCTCACTGTCCCCACAGCCACTACCTCCTGCTCTTTAGTGGACTTTCACCACAAGGGAGGCTTCCCTATGTCAAGTCACCTAAAGGATCTATCAAATAAAAGGGATAAAGGTGACAAAAATCGGCCAAGAAGAGTAACTCTACTTAAGAAGAAGGCTTAGCTAACACAATAAAGCAATTTGCATCCTCTAAAAGGCCTAATTAAGGCACAACGTGACCTAGGGCTTGAGAACAAGCAAGGTGAATAGGCTTATCTAGGATCAAATGGCCAAGAAAAGGCTTACAATAGATGTATATGACCAACTTATGGCACAAGAAGCCTTCTAGAAGCCTCAAGTTAAAGATTAGGGCAACCTAGGGCTTTTCTAGAACACAATTTGCCTAGAGAAAACGACATCAACCCTAAAATGGAGAAATTAGCCACCGGAAGTGTGATTTTGAGGAAACTAGCCTTCAACCACATGTTGAATCCCTCCACAATGGATTCCTTATGCTAGTTGAAATTCATGCCCTAGCCCTAGCTAGCGGCTTTCCTTAAAAGGCTGAACCAAGATTAGGAGAAGAAGAATGAATTTTAATATGATTTTTCAATGTGATAAACAAAGTGACTATTTCCGCCTCACTTACACACCTAAGTTAATGTGGGAAAGATTCTCAACCCCACAAGGTGTGGCCTTGGTGCCAAAGCTCAGAGAAGGGGTTGTCACCTAATCTCAACTCTCTTCGCCTAAGCTCTCTCCTAGCTAAAGCCAAAGGTGGTGGACCCTACGGATGGATCTTAAAGGAAGGCTTGTTAAAGTAACAAGTTTTAGGAGATAGTTAGTACATCAATTAGAACATTCACCATTCAACAACTTGAAAGATAACTTGAAAGCAAATAAATGATGAGCATATGAGTGTCAACAATGTAGATAAAAAAAAAAAAATTCGTCAAAATAAATCTTGCAAGAAAATTATATGTGATTAGACCAGTGTCAAGATACTTGCAAGAAATAATATGCTCAAAGTGAAATCACAATACTTGCATGTAAAATATGTCTTTCAAGATACAATAAGTTGCAAGAATGGAAAATTACCAAACAAATGTTAGCGCAAGAAACCACTGAAAATATGAGCAACAAGATTAAAGATATAACTTACAAGAAAGGAAAGCTTGTACTTCCAATGGAAAATGCTCAACACTGATACAGATAATATACAGGTACAAGAATATAAACAAAACTTGCAAGTGAATGTGTTAGCCCACAATTTCAATTATCCTAGCGAATTGAGAGATTGAGCTAGATGAATGAATGCAAGATCTATCTAGGTGTGATGCAAGAATCTTGGTTAATTTTAATTAAATGTCTAGTCTATGGTGAGAAATATCCCTTCAATTTCTTACAACGAGGTAAAAATTGGGGTGAGTTGCAAGGGAGATGGGATGAGGAGGCACAAATCCTTCATTAACGATACCCTTCCCAAGGTCCTTGCAATCCATGTGCCTTCATTCCTACAAGGACTCGGCCACAAGAAAACTGCAAGGTCACGTGTTTTAACCTTACTCTATACACAAGTGAAAGAAAATCAAAAAATATTTGTCCTAAAATGTTTATTCAACCAAGTTTATGCTTGGAGGTAGATTAAAATGCAAGCCCAATTTCAATATGTAAGTGAAATGCCTAAATGTTAAGGGAATATATTCAAAACAATGTGCTTCAAATAGAGAGATAATAAATGAAATTTCTGATCAAGATTTGCATTAAGCACAATATGACATAAACTTGAAATGATGCTCCATAAAACATGTATCATTAACTCAATGGAAATAATGAAGGAAAATTAGCTCAATGTTTAAAATACCAACTCAAGTGCCTTGGCATGAAAGAATGTATCTTCACGTGCGACATATCATGACAATCATTCAAGTGAAAGTTGCATCATAAAAGCATAAGAGAGCATAGGCTAATGAGTTGCTCCAAGAATGCACAATTAGATTGGTCAAGCTAGATTGCAAATAAATAAATGAAACTTGTAAAAATTGCTCTGAGTGTTAAGATGTGCTCAAACTGAGATTTCAAATTGAAATAAGTTGCAAGTAAACTAGACCAAATTGAGCATGAAACTATGAAGTAAGTGAATGTAATTGAAACTAGATGGCATAGAATGAAAAATTAACAAATAGCAAGTGACCATGAGATATTCGTTTGCCAAATGAGGTAAAGAGAACATTAACAACACCAAAGCTAACTTCAAAAGAGAAATGAAAAGCTAATGAAACACTACACAAGAAAAGGGCCTTCTCCCAAAAGAGAGAAGGAGATGGATGCCAAGGGGATGATTCCCCAAGCTCCAAGAAAAAATATCACTTTATTATTATGACGTTACACAATGAAGAGCCTCTTATCAGTGAAATAAGCTTTAGTCCTTAAGGGAGGTTTTACAAATGAATGTTGAACCTTTGAAAGAGAAAATCCCTCCCTAAGAAAACAGTGGGGAAGCTTTACAAAGATTTTGGCAACTAAATACCAAGGAACTCCCCAATGTAACTCTGAAAATTCTCAAAGGGAAACTGCTCCAAGCAGCTCCAGCTCTTAAAATTGATGAAGTCTGTCCAAAAAGGAGGGGACATGGGACTGTTTATTCACTTTATAACAGAGATAGGACAGCCTCTTTCGCTCACTGTTTTAACTTTTAACAGAGGTAACAGCAGCCTCCTTTCTTGCTCACAGCCAAGGAGAAGGAGCAACTTTCTTGCTCCTAAGCAGTGATGGCTGTCTACCAAATTTATGTGAATGATTCCTAGGCCTAAGCTCTTCGAATCCCTGCCAACGTCATATAGAAAAACTTTTTTGAATGGGTTGTTATACTTCTGCAAAACAAACTTCAATGTTTAAAGAGGATGGTGAGAACAATATTGCAAAAAAATAATTACAAGTATTATGCAAGAACTAGACCAAGGATTGGGAGTATGACTCCTCGTCTTGACTAGCCAATAATATGCTCTGTGCTAGCTGATTTGTGTCAATAAAAGCACCAAGAATTTGATAAGACTTGGGGAAAAACAAATATGTGGGTCCTTCCACTTTTATCCTCAAGAGTGGGATAGTCCAACCGAGAACATCCCCTCACGCTTGAGATCTGATTCATAAGAAATTCTACACATGCTCAAGATGAATTGTTAGATTCATTTGAGATTAGATAATATTATGAAAAGGAAATCTTACCAATTAACCGAAAAACAATTAAAATGTCCAATTCTAGAATAATTCTCCAATCCAAATACTAGTGGAAGGTAACTAGACACTAGTAATTCTATGGAGCGAATGGAAATGACAATAGAAATTATAGCAAATAGAACGTAAGCACATAATCAGAAACCATACCATGAAAATGGGAGCAAGACACCACATATGAACCCCAAAGTCTTGTTACTGCACCAAAATGTAAGAATACAAGGCAAGATAATCTCCCCAAACACAAGAGCTCATTTTTTCATGAGTACAATGGAGCCAATGGCTCATTTAAATAGGAGAATGGGAGAAAATCCCAATGTAAACCCGAATGCAAAGTGGAGAGTTGGAAATCCCAAGAAAATTCAAATTTGCTAAGTGTAAAAATCGAGTTTTGGCAAGTGGACAAAGTTTTTTTCTTCCCTCGTGTAATATTCTAAATGGGATATTTTGCTAATCATGCAGAAATTTAACTCAACCAAAATTTCACCATAAAATTACTATGCAATTAAGAGAAGATTTCCATGTAAAATAGAAAAATAGAATGCATGCAATTCAATCATACAATGAGCAGAAATAATCTCAGCTTTTATTATAATACATAAACTGTGGTTTTACATGCTGAAATAACAAAATACCTAATATAGTTGAGATAGAACTGGCCTCAAGAATCTACTCCAATGCTACATGGACCCTCCACCAAAACGGAATTGAACTGCAACTGCTAAGTTCTCCTATGGATTCTAGATGAATTCACCAAGTGGAGATGGGTACTCGCCCAATCTCACTAAATCACCCGAGGGTTTCCGTGTCAGGGCTACCAATGAAGTAGAGAATCAGGTTCCTAACCTCTCATACAAGAAGAAATATCAAACCCAAGATGTCCACTAATGGTCGCCTCCTCCTCTTTTTATAAATTTGATGGACCCCTCTAGCACCTCCTATTTTATTATTATTTTAATCATGGAGCACTTTTCCCTCTTTTTATTTCAATTAAAATATTCTTTTTAATGTGGGAAAATGGTAAATTGACCACCATACTCTATCCAACTACTAAAAGCCATTTCTCAGCATCCCATCCTGTAGATCTTCTCATTCTGGTTCCAACGAGCTATTACGCTAAGGTGTTCCATCAATTAATCCTCTCGGAATGCCACCTCGAGCATAATTAGTTAAGCTAGGCCCCATAATAATGCAATTTTTTTAAAGTTGTCGGAATACAATGGAACGAAAGGCAAACTATGCAAGTGATGGAATATGCCAAGTGAATGCCATTGAATCCCATAAAAACTCCCTCGGAACCCCTGATGACATAAACCTGCTCCCATGATCTAGCCATCTCGTGCCCTGGAAATCCACCCTGGTTGTACTAGGGAGGAAAATAAAAATGGGGATATGACATCATGTGCCAAATTCGTTTTTCCTTGTTGTAGATGCCAAGTGTGAAGAATGTGGGCAAGAAAGGATGCATTTCCCATGAATTTCTCAACCAAATTTGTTGTGTGATGACACCTGCTCAAGATGCTAACGAACTACCCTTCATGGAGCTTCAGATTGCATGTGCGTATCTTGTTGAAGAGACTGCGTAGATGCTAGAAGGAAATATTAGTGTACAAGTGTACGATAGGGACTATAGTTTGATGGGAAACATCCCACAAAAAACTCAAACTAAATATTTCCTCCAATATTCCATAGTGAGTTAATTTCTCCATGATTTATTTGAGCTGCCAAGATGATGGGTGTACCACCAAATCCGACCCACAAAATGATTTTTCCCATGAGCTCTAATTCTGTGCCATGTGGTTGCCTACTCACCTTTTGACCCACTTTTAACTTGACTTTATTTTCCAAGTCATTTCCACTTCAACTGGCATGTGGTAATTTTTTTATTTTCTCCTTTTTTTCATTTTCCGGGTTATTTATTTCCCATTTTCCCACTAAACATAGGGTTTAAAGTGATTGTTCACCCCTCAAAGTGTGTCTTAGTAGAAATTTGAGGAGTAGAGGTCCAATTTCGACTACTCATACCCACTACAACTTGTCTAGACATCACTTATTACAATTTTTATAAAAAAAATATTAAAAATCTCGTCTAGCAGGAAATTTTAATAACTTAAAAAATGACACCTAGACCTAATCAAACTCCGCGAAATTTTACGAGTAATCTAACATGGTAATATGCATTGACTCTAGACACTAGGACTCACTTAAGGCCTTACTATCAAGCCGCACTCCGGCTTTGGAGTAATAACTGAGAGAAAAAACTCAATTAAATATTAAGCACTGAAAAGCACAAATAATTAATTAAGTGAAGAAAGCTCCCTAAAGTGAACTCACTTGATAGCAAACTCCTAAGCTACCTAGGCCTATTACATGACCTTATTTCATCATGCTAGCATCACTTTACATTATCCCCGTAGGACTGCGAAATCTGAGTACAATGAAGAAGAACAGAGAAAGAAGGGGCTTAGAAGCCCTAATGATATTTGGAGCTCTGCAAGTACAGGAATCTTCTGACATATCCTTGGACATGGAGTCTTTAAGTGTACTTCAGTGATCAATGGTGACCAAAGCCAATGCCTTGACCTTAGGCAATGGAGTCTACGGGGTGATTAACTTAGGAGAAAATGACTAAACCCTAGTAAGGAGTAAGGGAATTATTAAACCCTAGGTTTCAAACCCTAACTAGCACTTTAAGTGAGGGAGCAAAGTCGAGCTAGTTGAAAAATTCACCCATGGAATTGTCATACAAATTCTATAAGTGGGTAAGGCATGCAATACTATTACCAAGATTTCATAGAATATTTTTCAACAAATAAATACACATAGAAACCCCAAATAATCAACCATTCAATATAATAGCCACAAAATACAAAGATTTATCAAATTAAAGGTACACTCACAAGATAGAATGGATGAACAAATCCTTTATTGCTCCAAAATAACATCTCCAAAGCCATAGAATAGCTCCATATGCAAAAATCACAATTCAGCTAGGCCGAATTCTCCAAGAGGGTCAAATTCAACCACAGGTCGTGATGAAAATGAAATTGGGCTAACCACTATTTATATGAGGTTTAGTTCTCCTATTTTAGCCTAATGAATCCCCTAAAAACAAGTTTGATAATCAATGAACTCAGGTTACAAGCCAACCAATTAGCTAATGAAAAAATAGACATAACAGCCCACACATGTGAGTTGTAGCCTCTTAAATTGTTGACTTCATGCCTAATTAAGGCTCCAAATGCCATGCCAAGGTGTGTTGAGGTGTCAAATCTGTGTTGACGCCTGGTTGATCCAAAATTTCAGGAATGGCCCTCAAATTCACCTCAAATCTTCCTGTAGGGTCCCAAGGGAAGTCGAGGTACCATCAAATGATATCCATGGGTCTTCAACTGTCAAATAAGGTTGCCTTCTCTCTAGCGTTAGGGCTTCCCCTAGACCAGCAAACCCTCCCTAGTCTCTCAACGGGAGACCATCTTCATCTGGGCTCTGAATCAGCTCCAGCCCATCAAATTGTGTCAAGGCCATCCTGGGCACATACTAGGTCTAGTGGTATCATCAAGAAGAATCCTCAAAGCTAAGTCAAAGTCGACCAACATCCTGGGAAACATTGCACGAAGCGGGTACGAAGCGAGGATGTTTTTTGGAAGCGGGGACTCGAAAGCATCATTTCCCAAAATCTAGGAAGCGAAGTGTCTCAAAAGCATCTACTATATATATATATATATATATATATTTGCATTTATATTCAAAAACACATCCCAAATACCAAATTAGTTGTACAAGACATGAAAACATGCATATTTTTACATAAATCAAGATAGATATGGCATCCATGATTCCATTGTACATCAATGATTAATTATTTGAGCATCAACCATCTAGATTCTAGCAATTACAAACATACATCAATTTTTTAAGCATATCATAAAACATAAAACATTTAGAAGATAAAATCATAAAACATTCAAGTAACTTATCTAGCAAGTGAGCAATTGTCAACATGAGTCATGTCTAAAATTCAAATAATAATAATTACAAAATAGGCCACTTAGCCACCACCAAGACTCAAGTACACATTAAACTAGGAAGAGTAAGACCAAAAAGTTCAAATCCACAACAAGAGTCTACAAGTCTAATATATGACAAAAGTAGTAAACTGTGAATATATCTACTAATCTCTCCTGCTTCCACCACGAATAGGACATGAGCCTTAACCATATCATGCCAGTTGGGAGAGCAAAGCACATTGAATGGTACACTGCAAGCACAAGGAAACTGGACTATCTTTCCATCCACATCATCCCTCCCAGCAACATTCATGAAATCCCCTATTGTTCTTCTACTTCCAGAGGTTGCAGACGTACTGTGAGGAGATGAGCTACCAGATCTAGAGGTTGCACTTGATTCAAAATGAGTTTCGTGTTTCTTTTTTTTTATGTTGTGGAGTCTCCTCTATTTGGATGTATTTTCTTCTTTCTTTAGCTGAAACCTTTAGGAAATTGCTATCCCCATGGCACCCCTTTTGTCATCACTATCCAACACCCCACAAAGATGCCTCCTCACACGGATATATGAACCACTATATAGTTTTCCTCCATGACAACCATGAGGGCACAAAAACTTGTAGCTTCCACCACCAATTCCCCCTTCAAGCTTGGTCACATAATTCCACAAGGGTGTCAATGCAGCTTTCCCCTCTAGCATTTCAGTGTTCTCTTCATCCCCTTCCTCTTCCAATCCTTCCTTCGCATCATACATTGGGTCACTCATATGGGGACCACTATCCTCTTGTTCTTCTTCCCTTTTATTCTTACTCCCCCTTGCCATCATGAAAACGAAAAGTGGAATGATACATAGAAGCCAAAAGAACACCCTTTTGGAATATGACTATAGATGGACAACCTGTAATGAAATGAACAAAAAGAAAGAATGGGAAAGAGTAGGAGAGGGAAGAGAAAAAATAAAAACAACAATGACAGAAAAATGAGGGAGATTGGGGTTTGCACTTACCTTTTTAGCTCTTGTAGATGGAAGCCTCTTTATACTCCTCCAATCTCCTCCTCCTTCACTGCTCCTAGCTCCTCCTCCTTCACTCCTCTAAGCTCTCCTCAAGCCTCTCTTCTCTAAGTTGTCTTCTCCTCTCTTTCTCCTCTCTTTCTCCTCTCTTCTCCAAGCTCTCTTCTCCAAGCTCTCCAAAAATACAAGAGTGGGGAAATGAGCTTTATCCCCATCTATCATTTCCCTAACTCAACCTAAACCCACCCCAACTCAAGTTAAACAAAAAATAAATAAAATGCTTTTGTTGGGTCCGCCGCGCGGAACCGCCCGTTGGGCATCGGATTTGTGCCTGATCTGCAGTAGATCTCGCCGGCACAGTTTCAAAATTCCAATAACCGTGATTTTTGGCCTCGTCCGTTGTTTTGGATTTCCGAACTGCGGATTCAGCAACGGATCCATACGAGGCATGGATCCAAGTTTAGATCTCGAGGGGTGTTTCGTGCAACACTGGACTTGGGTCCCAGATGTACTCTGGGACGTGTCATCTACTAATGTTGTCAGGAGGCTCGAGCCTCTCAACACTGCACCTACTTAGGTTATGTACTTCTCTTAAAGACCCGGATACCTATGGAGTGGGTGCCCAAGGCTTGGGCTACAGCGATCCACCTGACAAAAACAACCCTGCACAGGATGGAGACTTGGCATGAGATTCGTTTACTCAAAAAACTGAAAATAAAGATAGAGAGAAGAATGGTAGATCTTCGCCTTCTTCTCTCATAAATTTTTGTCCTGCTAATGTGTCTTGGTATGGACTTGAAACGTCGACTTGAAAATCAAATTGTAAAGCATATTCCAATATTCTCTTTTTCAACTTGGAATCTAGTGAAAACAACCATCCATCAGAGACTAAGACCAATAATGCATCTAAAGTGAACCAAACGTGAATGTTAAGGGCATGTTAATACTTCAAACAAAGATTGCCTTCCAAAATCAGGACCAAGTCCTTGCAAAGGTGTTTTCCCCCCTAGTAGGGGTGGCTAAGGGTCAACCCTATTAGGTGCTTCCTATTGATTTTTTTCATAGATTTCCTTAATGGATAATTACTTCCAACGATTCTTAGTTCAATTTATCTTATAACACATTCATCATTAAGCAATTATACAAGAAAATCATCAACAGTAGAACAAAAATGCCAGTGAGAACATTGAAGACACAGCCAAACACAAGAGACACAATTTCCTTGGGGAACCCCCAAACCAGGGGAAAAAAGACAACAACCCTTCCTTAGAGAAATCATCAATTTCAATAGAAATACAAGGTCAAATAGACCAACCAAATAGCTAGGTCACACTTGGTCAACTTCCCTCCAAACAACACAACAAATTCAGCCTTAGATCTGCTCAACAAATTTGATCTTACTTCCATCCACATATTCTTTCCTTCCACTCTCACAGGTTTGAACTTTCTTCCTTTGCTTGCTCAGAATCATACTCTTTTATGGCCTCAGACTCGTCCTATTTTGCCTCAAACTTTGTCAAATTGTTGTGCCTCAAGGAGGACAAAATGAAGTGTATATATATAGTCAAGGAAAGAGGTTGAATGGGTGCCTCTAGACATTGAGCCAACATTATTATTTGAAGGAGCCAACTTGTCATTGTATAAGGGCCAACCAAGTTATTTTGGAACCAAAATTTCTAATTTAAAAATTCAAATTATTTTCTTTTAATTTGAGCATGAAGAGCATTCTTTGCAAAATATATCAATGACCAAAATGATAATTATGAAGACCGACCATAGCTACAAAATTCAACACCCTCCCTTAGTTAGGAAGGTATTCATAATGACTATCTAGATGTTCTCATGTTGATAGATTTCTCTAAGAAAAGGTTATAACAAATCCAAATAGCATCATAATCAACAGCATCAACAACATCAAGTTCATCCCATAAGCCAAAACCAATGGCAGCAAGGTCAGAACACAACTGACTGTGGGATCAATCAATATTGTTCATGAGGCCAAACTCTTCAACCATATGAAATGGTTTCTTAGTCAAGCACAATGACCCAAGAGTGTAATCAAACCCAATCTCTCTGACCATTCCACCAGTCCCTTAGTCAAACCTAATGACCCAAGAGAGAGAACTCAAAAATCAATCTTCCCTACCAAGCCCACTCGTCTCTCGGTCAAACACAATGACCCTAGGCAAAGAACTCAAGATCAATCTCCCCGACCAAGCCCACTAGTCTCTTAGTCAAACACAATGACCCAAAGGAGAGATCACAAAATCAGTGTCCTCGACCATAACCCACTAGTCTCTCAGTCAAGCATAATGACCTAAGGGATCACTCCATGCCTCAAAACCAACCTCCCCAACCATAATGGTTTCTCAGTCAAACTCAATAACCCAGGGGAGAAATCAGGACAATCTTCCCATCCATAAACCATCGTTTCTTAGCCAAGCTCAAGGAAGATTGTCAATCTCATGATGTTATACAATCAATGCTCACGCTCTCCAAGAGAGGAATTTTTCAGCGATTCCAAGCTTCTCTCTAAGTAAACAAACTTCATCTGAAACAACGGCTTAGTTAGATCATCAGCAACCTGCTCATCAGTAGAAATGTATTTGAGCCTCATAGCTCCTTACTCAATGTGCTTCGACCTATCACCTTGGCCATCACCAGCACTAGATCAAGACAATCCTACAAGCATCTTTTGAAGCCAAACTGCTTCACAATAGGCTGAAAAAGTAGTTATACGCTCAACTTCAACCATGCTAAGTGAAATAGACGTATGTTTCCCATGATATCAGCAAATCCCAGATTAAAACAACATTCAAAAGTGCTCTTCTTGTCTTCAGTGCATCCGACCCAATAACAACTTGTAAATAATTTGGTCAAACCAATTAAAGATTCGACCTCCTAAACAGTCTTGAAATTTGGTCAAATTAGTGTAAAAGTACCCAAGTCAATGTTGATCAAAGTAACCCAAAACATATTAGAAACAATTAACCTCGATCAACCAGAAAATGTCCTCCTACTCCTTCACACGTGTGAACTCAACCTATAATTTCAGAGATGAATGTGTGATGTGATGTGATGCCAAAATGAGCTCCATCAATTAGCTAATTGTATGATGTCTAGGAGGGTCAATTTCATTCTTAAGGCTGACTTGTCTTCTTTAGCTCGACTTGGTCAAGGGTAAAAATTGTGACCTTTCTTTATTGATTTGGTGAGGAAATTTAGACCGTAGCTACCTAATTTTCAACACTACCTCTCAGCTAGGGAGAAATTTTTAGCTACACCATAAGTCTCTCATCTCAGATGTACATGTCTCAACATAGGATAAGCCCATCTCGTCTCATCTCATCTCATCTTGTCTTAGCTAAACAATGATGACTCGATCCATAGAAGAAGAAGAAAAATCCACACGACAATAGGGGAGATCGATTTACCACAACCAAGTCCATGGTAGTGATAAATGACCTTGGTAAAGATCACACACACTACGTCCACTGGCTAACCCTCACCCAACTTGATCCTCAATAATCAAGTTGTAGAACGCCTACATCCAATACTTAGGGGAGATCAATTTACCATAACCAAGTCCATGGCAGACGCGTCAGCCCTTGGTAAAGATCACACACACCTAAAGTCTCCTTTCGCATGTGGCCAAGATGGGAGGCAATCCTGACAAACTTAACCAAGTCCATGACGCCCTTGCAAGGGTGACTTGTAGGTAGGATGCATATTGGGGTATGTACTCAACCAAGTTCATGGTTATAAGGAGTACCCTCACTCAGGAGTCTACTTGCTCAACCCACTTCACCAAGTCCATGGCTAGTCATAAAGACGGAGGAAGGCATATGCTCAGTGTTCTAAATCAACAGTGTTCCCTCTCGGCGAGGGATACATTCTCCTATACTCCAAGTTGCTCTCTGAAGAATATGAACTTTGCTTTCGGCAATGGCTAGGTGAGAATGTTTGCAACCTGCTCATCAGTCGAGATGTGTTGGAGCCTCACTACTCCCCGCAGTACCATATCTTTGATAAAGTGGTACTTGATCTCGATGTGCTTCGACTTGTCATGGAATACTAGATTCTCAAAGAGTCAGATCCCGCTTTGATTGTCACAATATATCATGGTCATATCAAGCACCTGCTGAAATAGCTCTACAAAAAGCTTCTGCAACCACACTACCTCACAACTAGCCATACTAGTTGCAACGTACCCTGCCTCAGTTGTACTGAGAGCGGCAGATTTCTGCTTCTCGCTCATCCGAGAAATCACGGCAGATCCCAAGCTAAAACAATCTAGATGTGTTCTTTCTGTCAGTAATTCTCCTAGCCCAATCTGCATTTGTATATCCATGCAGCATCAACTCATCGTCAAAGGTATATCTCAGTCCATAGTTGATCATCCCATGAAGATATCTCAACACATGTTTTGCGGCCACCCAATGAAAATGCAAAGGTTCCACCATGAACTAGCTCAAGGTGTTAATAGCAAAACATATATCTGGTCTCGTGTTGACCAAAAAATCAAAGCCCCAATCAGTTGCAGGTATGTAGAAGGATTCATTAGATATGGTCCTGCGGCTTCACCACATAACTTCTTAAAGTTTGCTTCCATTGATGTGGCCACGGATTTGCAATCCACCATCCCAAATCTTTCCAAGATTTTGACAACATATTTTCCTTAGCTGAGCAAAATCTCACCAACTCTTTGGAACACCTCTAAGCCCAGGAAATAATGCATCAACCCAAGATCTTTCATCTCAAATTCGGAGGCAAGCTCCCTCTTACACTTAATGATCAAAGGCTTTGCTCCTGTAAAGAATAAGTCATCAACATATAAAACTAAAATCAAAGGCATACCTTGGACAACCTTGAAGTAGAGGTTTGGATCGACACTGCTTCTGATGAATCCCAGCTTCATCAAGTATCCATCGATCTGAGGATACCAAGCCCTGGGGACTTGCTTCAAACCATAGAGGGTTTTCTTCAATCTGCAAACATGGGTTTCCTTGTCATGTTCCTCAAAGCCCTGCAATTGTTCCATGTACACCTCTTCCTTGAGTATGCCATGAAGGAAAGTTGTCTTCACATCCATCTAATGAAGACTATGTTGGAAATAGAGAGGATTTTCAATTTTATCGTAGATTCCCATTACATGATAAATACTTTTGAATATGTCAACATCATTATTATTATTATTATTATTATTCATCAAGCAATTACCATAAAAAATGAAGATCACAGTAGACAATATAACACAAGATATAAACTCCAAGCCAGGACAAAACCCCCCCAAGGGGAAAACCTAGAAAATCTTCTTATAGAATTAGATCAAATGAGATATCCAAGGCCCATAACCAAAATTTCCACCTCTAGGTGCCAAGTCAAATCATTCTTCCTTCCAGCAGATTCTCCAGCAAGAAACTAGCAACAAGAGACGTACCAAGGAAAATATTCTTCCAGACATCGGCCTTCCTCATCTTCTCTGCAATAGTTCACATCAAAATCATCCAAGTGTGTGTCTAAATGAGCTCTACCTACCCTCTATTTATATAGATTAGAGGGGGTGTGAATAAACACGTCCATTGGGCAGAGCAGACTTGACATGTAGGCCAACTTGTCATCTAGAGGGGTTTTTGTCCCGAAATTTATATTTAATTTTCTTTTTTTTCTTTTATAGTAGGTCCAAAATATGACTTTGACTCTGACTCAAAAACCTAGAAGCATGAAGAACATGTTTATCTAGAAAACTAATAATAAATTTATTTTTCTTTTCTTTTGTCTTTTTTCATAAAAATACATAATGGTACAAATTATGAAGACCGAAACTAGTTACATTCTCCAACACTCCCTTTAACTAGGGAGCTATTCATAATTGTACACTTAGTACAAGGATATTCTCAAACTAAAATATTCTCATAAGAAGAGTCAGATTAATAAGCCATCTGTAAGCATCAACATTATGACCAGCATTGTCATTGAGGCCTAACTTGACAAGCTCAACTTTATTCGAGAGCATTATGCTAGGAAGCTTTACGTGAGATACCACACTAACTCTAACGCACATACCCCATCGGGATGTTCACTGGGGATGTCCTTTTAGGACTCTTCTTATCTTGGATTTTTAATCCTCAATCCTCAAAGAATATCGGTCCTCTTTGACCACTCTTATCTTGGACACCTGTCCTATCCTCAAAGAGTGATGGAACCTTTCCTTTCTTGGATGTCTATCCTCAAGGAAACCACAGATGCTTCATCCAATCCTCCGCCATTCTCCTTCCATGGCCTTCACTTAGAATTACGGTTGTTAGTCCTAATCAAGTGCATGACACATGAAGAAGAGAATGCACGTGTGATGTTTATCATCACTCCCTCTCAACGAAAGAAGAGATCCCTATTCTTACTTGGAATAGATCCTTGTTCCTTCGCAAATATCAGGAGACTTCATACTTCTTTTAAGGCATAGAGGAGATCCTTTTACTTCCTTTCAATTGAGAAGTCATAACCACAAGCTCTCTAGCTTGTTTTTATAAGAGTACCAGCTCCCTGTTCTTTATGGAGATAGTTGCATGGTTCCTTTTTTCCTTGTTATCTCTTCCTTCAATCTAGTGACAAGGTTCAGGCCATCGACCGTGCATATGACTTTCCTTTCTTTATCATCAATGAAGGCATCATATTGAGCCTTATCAAACTTCAAGCCAATCATAGCTCCCTCTAAAAGTGGTCTTCATCATACTAACTTGAACTTCAGGTTATCTCTTCAAACTGCTACTTTTCAATCCCAACATGATGATGCAAACGTCTTGACTACATGATTGCCAAAACCATATACTCAATCCATATGTTCCTTGAATTGAGTTCAATAATTACAGCTAAACTTGTCATCATGTATTCCTACAATATCCTTCCGGGTTGCAAACAATATGTTAACCAAATATCTAATAACAAAAATATTAGCATCACACTTCCTCATTATGATGGCCTTCTCCTCAAAGCATCAACTTTCTTGATTTCTTCGACATCAACATCCTTCCGCGTGATCCATCTCCACAATAATCCTTCTTTATGTATTCATTTTAATCAGAGTGCCCATGGATCGAACTTTATTACCAAGTTACAAATATCTTCCTAGGAGTTGTTATTGTTAACTCCCTTTCTTTATTCCAGAGACTATTCTTGAGGTTGATCAATATCTTATGTAATCTTTTCTTCCATACAACTATCTAGCCATCGATCTTAAATGAGCCTACTTCTTATGTTTGTCAAAGATAGAGTTCTTTCCTAGGAGTGGAAAGGCTGCAACTTGACCATTTTCATTCCTTCATTCTTTGGAAGTATTGTTTCCATACTGGATGGAATATATGCCAATCATGTCATAATGCTCCTTCCAAGAACCTCCTAAATAATGGTTCTTATAGGATCTTTGATGGTCCATCTTTGCAAAATGACTACCATTATGTTAGAAAATGTTCAAATGAACAATAATTTGCAATGTGGTCCCAATCTTCTTAATTTTGAGAGCTAGATGATTTTGCCCAAAGCAACTTGATAATGTAGACTTTAAGTTTACTATTACAATGCCATGCTTCATCTTCATATCATCAATTAGGTCCTATGAACTCGTCATGTCCATCAAGGTCCTTACAGTTCCCTCTCTCCATCATGGTCATCATTTTCAAGAAGGCATTAGAAAGCACAAGCACTGCTTTTGCTTAGCCATACCTTTCAACTTGTTTCCTTCATTATGTACCTACAATATTCAATGACAAGTTCAAGCAAGCAAAAATACAAAAACAAGAGCATGATGTCAATTCTGTCAATCTAGGGTTTCTATGGTATCTCAGAGAGTGTGCTCCTAGGGTTTTTAAATATAAACCATCATATTTTAGTGCCTTGTCCCTTATACTTAGACATCATGGCTAAAATATTAGAGGGTGGAAAGTATTATTCCTCTCAAATGTTAATTAATTAAATTTTTTAGCAAAAAAAAATAAAAATCCGAAGCCAGAAATTTAGTTAATTAGTGTCAAAATGAAGTTAATAGAGAAATTAAATTCTCCAAGTGGAAAAATTCGTGGGTGATCAAGTCAAAGTCATTTTTTTGAAGAAATTAGCTCAAAATAATTAATTTTGGGCTAATAAAAAACGGATTTAATGAGAAATTCGAAAATTCTTCAAAATAAATATTTTCAACGTCTTAAATTAAAAAAATCATCAAGGATTTATCAGCGACCAAGATTATTTTGACGAGGATCAAGCTATCTAGCCATTATTTTTCCACTTGGAGCATTTAATTATAAATTAGAGAGTCATTTATGTCAAAAGCCATCTGATTTTTGGCTAAGAAATTGCTGCAAAAGAATTGATGTAACACTACAATCCCACTGGGAACGTTTATTTGAATCATAATAAAGACTTTGGGGTGCAGTTCAAGGTGTTCAGTGTTCATTGATCATTGATTTGTGGTATGTGTTGGGTATGAGTTTTCCTATATTGTGCTTATTAATTTTAAAATTTGTTTTTCATTAGATGGGGATAAAGTCATTCTATTGATAGATTTTGGGTTTATCTTAGATGATTTTTTTTTGTAAGCTAGGGTGGTACCTTCCTTTCCTATTTAAAAAAACAAGTTGGTCCAGATACAACATTTTGATGGCCTCAACTTGCCCATATAGGAAACCAAGTCTGTTGACCACCTAAGTTTGTTATATGCCATCCAATAACAGAATTTAATTAGTATTTCTATCCATGTTACATGAACAACACATCTAAAAACACTAAACATACTACATACTACCATACAAACATCTGAAAAGAAAATCTAGCCGCAAAATAATCAGACAAGAAAACTGTAAAGGACTAATCCTTCCAATTTTCTTCATCAAAATCTGCATTAACAGGTGCTGCCATCGAGTCATTTGGTGCGGGTGACAACTTCCTCAGTTGTTGCTGGATTTCATCCAGCTTGTTGTCTTGCATTATCACGATTATCTGCAAATTTTTCATTTCCTTTTTAATATTAGGCATGCCTTGAGCTATTGCTGCCACTTCTCCTGCCACCTACTCTAGAACCTTAGCTAGTAAATGATTTAAAACCCAATACACATGCAGAGCTTGCCGATACAGTGTCATTCGGCCTCTGGTATGCCTTGGGTCAGGGATAATGTCTCCCCATTCCTCCATCTCAGGTTTTGATTCCTCTTCCATTATATTGTCTTCCATCTCTTGAATTAGCTGCCGAATATCCGCGTCCGTCCCTTCTTTATAGGCTCGAGCAGCTTCTTGGACTGCCGTCCTCATGGTTTTCCTTCCTTTCCTCTGACTTGCTGGCACCGAGGTTGATGGCTCGTTTCGGAACGGCTGGCTCTGTCGCCCTCTGCCTTCGCAATCCCTACCTCTGCCTAGGCGAGCCATTTTCTCCTTTATCACCTCCTGCTTGCACTTATCAACAGCAAAGATTAGCTTTCGGGGTGCTATAATCTTCCCGTCAATCAGCATTTCCTTGTCACTTAGCCTTCCTGCCTCACACCAACCACCCTCGTTGTTCTGTAGCGTCAGAGGTCTCTCTCCCCGTGGACAAAGGAAGGTGGCCAAGCTCTCTGTCATGTTTCCCTTCACCTGGATAGGGTTCTTGGAATCCTCGAGTTGACCCTCAGCCCCACTACTACAATTCCTCGACATACCTATGCTTTGATCCTCTCTCTTCCTCACCATGCAACCCTCTAACCCGTTCAGCCTCAGCCCTTCTCCTGCAAATCCCGTCTTACCACTCTCTACCACCTTACTATGCAGGGTCGTGTAAGAAGCAAACTCGCTCATGCACCGCGCCTCCCCAGCAATTCTCGTCGCCCCCCCCCCCCAACCAAACTAAATAGGCTAGAGTGAAATGCAGGAGGAGAGTCAAGGGGGACATACCTGTAATCATGCTCGCCCGCTGAAGATCCATGCGCCTATGCTGCACCGTTCTCCTTCTCCCTTCGCTGCATACTGAGTTTTGCTCCCACCCTTACCACCCTCATGTACCCCAGCCCATCTGACCCACGTCCCATCCCACTACCGCCGCCACTTCTTACCTCCTCTCCCCCTTCACTCCTTCCACTACACTATCTTGAAATTCCCGCAGGCATGCAGGATGCCACCATAGCCATTTGATCTACGATGAGGGCAGTAGGTGGCCGTCCTGACCGTCCTCTCCCTTGCACTGTCCACTTTTTCGTACATTCCCTCTTTATCACCCCGATCGGGGGCCACCTGTATCCGCTATCTTGAAGTCGTGTCTTCATGGCAATCTTGGGCAAGGATTACTTTGAGGGGCTCTAACCTGGGCTCCTCTAGTTGGGTCGGCCAAATGTTATCTAGCTTACCTCCTTGTTCATTACTTCCACAATTTGCTAGGAAGTCCGTTGCTCTGTTGCCTTCCCTTCTTACATGATTGATGATCACATATTCAAATCTCTTTATAATGGTTTCTAAGTCTTGAACCAAGCTCGTCGTCCACCAGCTCTTCATAACTTTATCCCATGTCTTCCCATTATTGAGTTTCCTTATCATGTCAATAACCAGTTGAGAGTCTCCTTCTACTTCCAGGTTGTTGTAGGCATTTCTTATCGTTGTTCTTAGTCCTTGATAGACTGCCATAAGCTCTGCTTCATTATTACTCATAATACCCCCATATTCTGAGTATACCCATCTTGTTCTGCCTTGGTCATCCATGAATATGCCTCTGGTCCCTGCCGGCCCCGGATTGCCTTTGGAGGCTCCATCAAAATTCAGTTTGATGAAACCTGCAGAGGGACGAGAAAAGTGAATAGGGCTAACGCTACGTATGTTAGGGAGTTTCCACATCTGAGGTGCTACTATTCCTTGTTCTAAAGTAAGCTTATTCAAAAATTGTTCTTCCTCAGGTGTTGTTTTCCAATCCTCTTGACTCCATGTTTCCGCTAGAATAGTTTCTCTTATATGACCCAGGGTTCTTTTCCAGACCTGCGCTAGAGACAGCTCTTTGTTCTGAAAGATTCTCCTGTTTCTTTCTTTCCATATCATCCATATATTCATGCCTAACGCTAGACTCCAAGCTCTTCTTACCACAGAGCTCGTGAAATGGCCTTGTCCCCATTGTTTTATAGTTTCTTTGATGTTTTGATGATCTCTATTTGTCTTGCCAAAGAGTCTTCTTATTTCCTCCCATTGTTGTTGGGCAACATGACAAGAGTTCAAGAGGTGTTCCTGCGTTTCCTGATCCTGTTTACAAAGACAACATCTGGGTGGACCTTGAATTCCACATTTTTGGAGTTGATCCCAAGTTAGAATGTGGCCTTTACCAACGAGCCATAGGAAGTGAGTCACTTTCGGCCACCAATTACCCTTCCATATTTGCTTCCATAGGGGCATCATGTCATCTTGTTCTTGTTGTGTAATGAGATTGTATGCTTCTCTGATCATGAAGTTTCCCTTCGTTGAATGCCCCCGTCTCAATATGTCTGGACCTGTTCTAATAGCTATTTTCCTTGCCTTCATTTCTTTTATATACAACTCCCTTTGTTCCATAACAATATGCCTATCCCATTCTTCTGGATTTTTCCAAGTTCTCTAGGATTCCTCTTGGCAATCTTCATTCCAAAATTCTCTAACATAGTTCAAACCTTCCTCTTTTGCGTTCTGGCATGTGTCTCTTAGAGCCTAAACATTATATAGTTTCTCCCTTTGTTGCCAAGCCTCTTCCCAGAATTTCGCTGAATTTCCGTTCCTAATTTCCCAGAAGGCATGCTTGGATACTATGTCTCTGTTTTGGCTAGCTAGATTCCATATTGTCGAGCCTTTTGGGGTTTCCTCCAGTCTTAAGATTTCCTCTGGTCTTGCTGGCATGTTATATTTTTTTGTCCATATTCTTTTCCATAGGTCTCCCCCTCCCATCATCCATCTCCACCAGAGTTTAGCCCCCATTACTTGGTTCAAGGAGTATGGGTCTCTCAAGCCAAATCCCCCTTCATCTTTATTCTTAACCAGGCCCTTCCAGGATATCAATGCCCACTTTCTTTGCTGCTTCGATCCTCCCGAGAGGAATTATTTGAAGATCTCCACCATTTTGGAGCACGCACCTTTGGGGGCAGCCATTGCCGAGAGTTGGTAGATTGGAATCGATTGCAAGACTGCTTTGACCAGTACTACTCTTCCTACTATATTCAGGGTTCTGAAGGACCAATTGGCCAATCTACTGGTAAGTTTCTCAATGGTTTGTTGCCATTTCACCATCTTTAGAGGATTTAGGGCTAGCATGGTTCCAAGATATTTAGTGGGCAATTCTCCGGAATGGAAACCCAATAATCTTGTTAAATATGTTTTGACATTTCCGGCAGTGTTGAAGAAATATATGCAAGATTTCTCTTTATTGATTTGAGTACCAGAGGCTTCCATGAAGAGATCTAGAATCCCTTTTATTCTTTTTACTTCTTTGAGAGAAACTGCACAAAACAACATGATATCGTCCACAAATTGTTGGTGTGTGATCGGTAGGTTGTTCCCCAATATCTGGAACCCTTTGATTTTCCTTTCCCTCAATTCTTTTTTGATATATCTTCCTAACCCCTCCGCCGCAATGATGAATAAGAAGGGGGACAGAGGATCCCCCTGTCTCAATCCTCTAGAGGCCTTGAAGGTTGTGGATGGCGATCCATTCAGGAGAATGGAAAAATTCGGGGTAGAGATCATGGCAGAGACCCATTCTATCCATCTCCTACAGAAACTGGAGACCATTAGTACCGATTTAAGATATGCCCAATTCAGACGATCATAAGCTTTGGAGAGGTCCAGTTTGATCATCATTCCATCTTCTTTTTTGGTTTTCAAAGAATGCACTACTTCTTGTGATGCTACCAATCCATCCAGAATTTGACGCCCTTCCACGAAACCTATTTGTTCCGGGGAGATAATGCTAGAAAGGATTTGCTTAAGTCTTTTGGCCATAAGAGTTGCGATAATTTTATATATCACATTGCAAAGGGCAATGGGTCTAAAACCTTGGGGATCTTCAAATTTGGCAGTTTTGGGAATAAGAGACAGGAGAGTTGAGTTTAAGCTTGGACATACATCCTGGTTTCTTCAAGGTTCTTCCACCACTTCCAGAATGTCTTGTCCCAAGAATTGCCATCCCGCCTGGTAAAATTCCACTATGAATCCATCAGGTCCGGAAGCTTTATTCTTCTTCATTCCTTTCACGATCTCTTCCACTTCCTCCAGAGTTGTTGCCCTCATAAGAGCTAGGTTTTGGTCTCTAGTAATCATGCTTGGTATCTCATTGCAGATTCTCCCAATAGCTTCTCTTCTGTCTCCTTGGGGTTCCGTAAGGAGGTCTTTGAAATGCCTTACCAGAGTCTATTCCATATCCTCATGTTGAGTTAAGCAGAGTCCTTCTTCATTCTTTATAGAAAAGATTATGTTTCTCTGTCTCTGCTAGACCATTGCCTGATGGAAGAACTTCGTGTTCCTCTCCCCTTCTCATAGCCAGTTCACTCTTGATTTTTGTCTCCAAAGTATCTCCTCCTGTTTTCTTCTTTCTTCAATTTGGCCAATTAGAATCCCTTCCTCTCTAGCAAGTTCCTCGCTTCTACTTGCTATTATAATTTCTTGCTGAAGTTTCTTCATCTTCTGGTCTAAAAGCTGTTGGTCTTTGAGGATATTTCCAAATTCCTCTTTATTCCATTTTTTAATTCTTTCTTTCAGTTCCTTTAGTTTTGATTGGAAGGTCTGCATCCTGCTTCTTCCCCTTTTCTGGCTTTGTTTCCACCATTCTTCCACTTTCGTCATGAACTTCTGGTCTCTGAGCCAGAAGGCCTCAAACCTGAATGGACGTTTCTTGGGGCTAGCTTTAATATCACATTCCAGTTTAATTGGCCAATGGTCAAAACCCATTCTCGGCAGTATCATTGCTTCTATGAATATGTCTCAGTTTATGATCTGTTCTGATATTAGAAATCTATCCAGTCTTGAGGTAATTTGGTGCATGCCTCCTCTTCTGTTGTTCCATGTGTGAATCCCATTTATCGTTGGTATGTCGACCAGTCTTTCTTCCTCAATCATTTCTCCGAAGGCTTCCATATCCGAATCTGATCTTCTTAGGCCTCCTCTTTTCTCCTTTAGAGAAGTGATCATGTTGAAGTCCCCTCCAACAATCCATGGAGTTTCTGGGAAGAGGGTTCGGATTTTTTCCAAGTTCTGAAGGAATGTCCTGCATTCTACCGGTATATGTGGACCATATACTCCGGTGAGAAGGACCCATTCCTGAGACCCAATATTCCTAAATTTTCCTAAAAGAATTCTAGGTACACTGACCCAATCTTCAAATTTAATCTCCTCTGGGTTCCAGAGAATTCCCAGGCCTCCTGCACTACCTATGGCATCCTGACCTATTATCTGATAATGCAGCTTGAATTTGCTCATAATCTCTTTTAATTTATGTTCCCTAATCTTTGTTTCTTGGATTAACATTATGTTGGGCTTATCTTTCTTAAGTCTCTCTTTCAAATATCTTTGTTTCCCCTTATTATTCAAACCTCTAATATTCCAAGTTGTAATTATCATTTTAACAGTTTGAGGGGTTGTTGGAATACCTCTGACAAAGGTACGACTCTTCCTAAATTTACCAGCATTTCTCCAACCATTTGGATGGTCTTGCTCATAGGTCTTCTTCCTCGTTTTCTTCCTCCCTTCCCTGCGGTACCCGCTTCTGTGCTCTGTCCTCCTTGCAATCCTAGTTGTTCTGGCTTATTTATTATGACTGCTCCTCTTTTCTCCTTGTATCTTTGGAACATGTCTTTGTATAATTGCTTTTGGTCCTCTGGTATGAATCTTTCATCCAGATGCCTCCATTCATGTAGAAGTCTCTTCATGACTTGTTCCTCTTCGCTTCCTTTGTCCTTCTGCAGATTGATCTCCATTTGGGTCTGGTCTTGAGCGTTTTCTGTTTTTTCCCCTTCTTTCTCTAGTTCCATACTTGTTTGCATTTTATTTTTGCCTTTATCTACCTTTATAGGCTCTGTTGTTTCTTCTTTGCTGTCATCCCCTTCTGTCTCCATGTCCTCTTCTTGTAGTATCTCGAACTTATTCTGGGTTTTCTGGGTTAATTCCGTAGAGGGTGGTTTCTGATTAGGCGGTCCTTTTTGAGGTTTTCTTCGACGAGGCACTTCCATAAACCCTTCATCATCCTCCCCGCTCATGGCTTCCTCCTTCCTGGCGTCCTCCTTTTTCCTTAGATCTGTTGTTTCTCCATTAGCATTCAAAGGGCATGATTTGAAAAGATGGTTGTATTCATGGCATCTTCTACGGCGGAATGGGATGTGCTCATAATCCATTGGTTGTTGCCACACCTCATCGTGATATTCCACTTCAATATAGTCCGAAAGCGGTTTTGTAATATTCATGTACACATAGAACCTAGCGTAGGACATATATCTACCTCTTCTGGTGGTTTTTGCCACTTTGACAAAAGTCCCAGTTGAGTTCCCGATACCGTCCAGAATCTTTGGATCCCAAAACTCAATTGGGAGTCTGAACAGCCTGACCCATATTGGTGCTGCTAACATTTTCTCCTTATCTGGGTTGTAGCATTCTTCCCAGTGTCTCATAAAGAAGCCTACATTATTAAAGAAGTAGGGTCCCTCCTCAAAGACTCTCTCCTTATCTTCTAGATTGGCAAAAATAATCGTAAAGAAGCCCTTAGCCCCTAATTTTAGGTCAATATGTCCCTTGGGCTTCCATCTCTGTTGGATCCATTTGGCCAATTCTTTCTCAGACGGCCATGTCCCCACAAACTTACAGATCAAGGCGTGATCTTTCATATATCTTCTATATTCTTCGAGTTTGTTGTTTGGGATTACGAACCTGGGTTTTTTCGTCGCTCTAGGCAGACATCTGTTTCCCAACCCCGCTTACCATCGAGCCCCCATGACCAACACGTCCTTGTTTCGTTTCCCTATGCCTCCGTTCGATCCATTCCTGCTTGTCTCTCCTGCTGCTACATTCTCATAGGAGGGGATCTCTCCCCCCCCCCCACCACCCGGCTCTGTCATTTCTTTTGTAAGTCCCGCCTATTTTCTGGCTACCTCCCTTCAATCCACCCGAAGCTCTCCCTTGTCCTGATCTAGTGCAAATGGCTGCAGGCTATCCCTGTCCAGGCCCAGGTCTGCCTGAGGCAAACCTTGCCGAAACCCTAACCCTAAGCTCTTCCCTTCCTCGCCCTTTTCCTGTCCACTCCATCTATCTAACCTTTGGTTCAATCGTTTTTTTGGGGTTTATCTTAGATGATTTGATTCGCCATATGTTTAACAAATTTTCTTGAGAAAAATATATAGTGTTTGCAGGTTCCCTAGTTCTTGGTCCCCAATTTCACAAACTATGGGCATGAACTGACCTTCTTTAGACTCTAGATATTTATGTGGTTGATTTAACTTTGCTATGGATATAGTGTGCATTAATTTTCGAAAGTATTATTAGCCATTTATCAAAGAAAAGTTTATAAAAAAATTATTTTTCAAAATTTATTTCAAAATCCTTGTATATTTGTAAATTTTGTAAATAGATTTGTAAAATTATTTTGTAAATTATTTTTTCTAATTGGGGTTTCGGGGTTTCAAGATTTTTTGTATAAATTGGGGTTGTGGGTATTTGTAAATCTATTTTTGCAGGTGAAATCAACAGGAGAAAGTTGGAATAAAGCTAGATCAAGGTCCTTGAGGGTAAGATCTAGCCTCTACAATTTTTTGCGAGGTTAGCCATTGAAGAAATTGAGCAAATTTTCAGATATGAAGGAAATAAATTTTTCAGAAGCAAGGGTTTCAAGTTTCAACCCTCTGAGCCCAAATCCAGCCCCTCCAAGGCCAACGTCCTCCTTATCTAGGTCTGTGTCACCCTTCTAACCAATGTTGTTAAAAGCGCGAGCGGGATTTAATCGGCGCGGGGAAAAAAATGAAAAAATCGGAAAAATCGGGAAAAAGCGGAAAAAAGCGGGAAAAAAGCGTTTGGAACAAAAATATTCATTTTTTTTCATTTTTTTTCAATTTTTTTAATATCTAAACCATCTACAACATAAAATAAATACATTGACACATAAATATGATAAAAAACTAATATATAAGATGTTTAATATCATTTCTAGCGCTAAAATCACACATAACATTGAATCATGTCCTGAATAGTAAGTCCTGACTCCTGAGTCCCAACTCAGCCTCAAAATATCAACAAAAAATATGATAATGTATCTCATCATGTCATAATGTCATATACAATAAAATGAAAGTCTAATCCTATTGATTTCCTCTGCCCCTCTTGCGAGAAAATGCAATAGCTTTCCCTTTCCCTCTCGATGTAGATGCTGGTGTTTGTGCTGGTGGAGGGGGCAGTGGAGTCTGATGTGCTCTACTAGCTGAAGAACTAGAAATAGGAGGTACAGGAGGTAGACCACGTCCTCTACTGGTGGCAGTGGTAGCCTGGGCAGGCAGTGTCACCTCCTCCTCCTGTTCCTCCTCCTCC
>APFE030352085.1:0-13525 GCA_000404065.3 Pinus taeda
TGCCAGGTACATGAGTTGCCAAGGTTTATTGGTGCATGAGTTGCCAAGGTTTATTGGTACTTGAGTTGCCAAGGTGTACGTGAGTTGGTACATGAGTTGCCAGGTACATGAGTTGCCAAGGTTTATTGGTGCATGAGTTGCCAAGGTGTACGCGAGTTGGTATTGGTACATGAGTTGCCAAGGTTTATTGGTGCATGAGTTGCCAAGGTGTACGTGAGTTGGTATTGGTACATGAGACATGAGTTGCCAAGGTGTACGTGAGTTGGTATTGGTACATGAGACATGAGTTGCCAAGGTTTATTGGTACTTGAGTTGCCAAGGTTTATTGGTACTTGAGTTGCCAAGGTGTACGTGAGTTGGTACATGAGTTTCCAGGTACATGAGTTGCCAAGGTTTATTGGTGCATGAGTTGCCAAGGTTTATTGGTACTTGAGTTGCCAAGGTTTATTGGTACTTGAGTTGCCAAGGTGTACCAAAGGTTTATTGGTACGTGAGTTGCCAAGGTATTGGTACGTGAGTTGGTACATGAGTTGCCAAGGTTTATTGGTGCATGAGTTGCCAAGGTTTATTGGTACTTGAGTTGCCAAGGTTTATTGGTATGTGAGTTGCCAAGGTATTGGTATGTGAGTTGGTACATGAGTTGCCAAGGTTTATTGGTACTTGAGTTGCCAAGGTTTATTGGTACTTGAGTTGCCAAGGTGTACGTGAGTTGGTACATGAGTTGCCAAGTACATGAGTTGCCAAGGTGTACGTGAGTTGGTACATGAGTTGCCAAGGTTTATTGGTGCATGAGTTGCCAAGGTGTACGTGAGTTGGTATTGGTACATGAGTTGCCAAGGTTTATTGGTGCATGAGTTGCCAAGGTTTATTGGTACGTGAGTTGCCAAGGTATTGGTGAGTTGCCAAGGTATTGGTACGTGAGTTGGTACATGAGTTGCCAAGGTTTATTGGTATGTGAGTTGCCAAGGTATTGTTACGTGAGTTGGTACATGAGTTTCCAAGGTTTATTGGTACTTGAGTTGCCAAGTTTTATTGGTACTTGAGTTGCCAAGGTGTACGTAGTTGGTACATGAGTTGCCAAGGTTTATTGGTGCATGAGTTGCCAAGGTTTATTGGTATTGGTACATGAGTTGCCAAGGTTTATTGGTGCATGAGTTGCCAAGGTTTATTGGTACGTGAGTTGCCAAGGTATTGGTACGTGAGTTGGTACATGAGTTGCCAAGGTTTATTGGTACTTGAGTTCCCAAGGTTTATTGGTATGTGAGTTGCTAAGGTATTGGTACGTGAGTTGGTACATGAGTTGCCAAGGTTTATTGGTACTTGAGTTGCCAAGGTGTACGTGAGTTGGTACATGAGTTTCCAGGTACATGAGTTGCCCAGGTTTATTGGTGCATGAGTTGCCCAGGTTTATTGGTGCATGAGTTGCCAAGGTTTATTGGTACTTGAGTTGCCAAGGTTTATTGGTACGTGAGTTGGTACATGAGTTGCCAAGGTTTATTGGTACTTGAGTTGCCAAGGTTTATTGGTACGTGAGTCGGTTGCCAAGGTTTATTGGTATGTGAGTTGCCAAGGTTTATTGGTACTTGAGTTGCCAAGGGGTTTATTGGTACGTGAGTTGCCAAGGTTTATTGGTACTTGAGTTGCCAAGGTTTATTGGTACGTGTGTTGGTTTCCAAGGTTTATTGGTACGTGAGTTGCCAAGGTTTATTGGTAAGTGAGTTGCCAAGGTTTATTGGTACGTGAGTTGGTACGTGAGTTGCCAAGGTTTATTGGTACTTGAGTTGCCAAGGTTTATTGGTAAGTGAGTTGCCAAGGTTTATTGGTACGTGAGTTGCCAAGGTTTATTGGTAAGTGAGTTGCCAAGGTTTATTGGTACTTGAGTTGCCAAGGTTTATTGGTACGTGAGTTGCCAAATTAGGTTTATTGGTACGTGAGCTGCCAAGGTTTATTGGTACTTGAGTTGCCAAATTCATTTGGGTTGAGATTTTTTTTTTGCAATTTTATAAATAAAAACAAAATTACAATGTAATAAATTGAATTGAACCAATTATTATTTTTATTACTTTTACTCTTTTTTTTTTAATTAAGCCAATATTATGCTTTTATTTATTATTATATTATTATAAAAAATTACATTGTAATAAATTGAATTGAATCAATTATTATTTTTATTACCTTTCTCTTTTTTTTTAATTGTTAGCCAATATTATGCTTTATTATTATTATTAGACTTAATGCTTTATTTTATGGACACTACAACATCTCTACCATATTAAGCTAACATTAAATGTTTACACTCATTTACAACCATTATATCATCTCCCCATATTGAGAAATAATTGCATTTTTGCACTCATTTATAGATGTTATAACATCTCCCAATAGTGGACTATAATAAATAATGATAAAAAAAATTGTAATACACATATAAATATAAATTATTAATTGTATTTTATTCATTATTATTATTATTATTATTTAAAGAAATAGGTAGAGATTTGTGTTAAGGCCAAAACTTTTACATATTCTTATCTTCTTTGCAGGTTTGAGATTGAGCACAAAGGCTTAATCGAAACCCTCAAGCCAGTACCCCAAGATACAAAAATTTCATTCCATTTCCAACTAAAAAAAACCATATCTAAACACATTTACATTCCATTTTTCACTATTTTTGTTTTGAATTAGTATGACTTCTTGTTTTCCTTGGAAAAATACTTTTTCTTTCTCAACTTGAATCCAACCCGTGTTTTCCAAAGTTTTCAAAACTCTTTCCATCAAAATTGAAAATAAATTAATAAATAAATGTGAGAATAAATTAATGATATTATAGATATGAAATTACATTATAATTGGAATTTACTATTAAGTTATAGGGGTAAAGGTTATGGGGGTTGTGTATATTATAAGTTTTTTTTGGTTGGTTGGATAATTTAAGTAGTGGTTAATGTAATGGATGTTAATGGCTAGCTAAAAGTGTTTTTTGATTTTTAAGTAGGATTTAAAGTGCTTTTAAATGGGTAAAAACTCAATTGTCTGGAATATAAGAAATATTAAATGAAAAATCAAAAATATAAGAGAGTAGCTATTTGCTCTCCTACACTTATATTGGTATATAAATGCATATCAAAATTTTGAAATTATATAAAACCAATATTTCTTAATATTAAAAATATTCTCCTACCTTAAAACTTAATTAATGAATTATGTACATTCAGTTATACATTAATTTATAGTTTCGCTTTTACATAAAGAATTTGTCCATATAAAGGAAGCTAAAACATTTAAGTTATACAAGTGATATAAGGTTAAAAAGTTTCATGGCCCCACTTTGTCTTCACTGGCCGTAAGACAATGATTGGTTGAATGAAATGAAATACTAGATAATGTAGTGGTTAAAGATGTCTTTCGAGTAAGGTACGTGTGTTGATTGATTGAATCCTAATAGCCGCTAATAATAACGTGGGTAGGCTCAACTATAAAAATCAATGGGTTAATTATGATGACATGGACATCCTAGAAGTGGCTTGGGTGCATAAGAGAAAGCAATCTCACCTTTCAAGCTTGTGTTATCTATACGGAAAGGCACTTAATTATTTTAAAATGAGACCAGATTTAGAGAAAGGTTGACACATTAATGTTATGTCTCGAGAAGATGAGCATGAATTGATAATTATGAGTGAAGTACAATGCATGCTTTTCAAGAGCTGGCATTGAGTGTTAAGTTTCTTTATTTATTTGACAAATGGTGTTGCATGCTTATCACCAGGTTGTCATCTCCCTAAAGAAACAAATATTATGATGTCAAATGGACAAATTACCTGGCCTTTCAAAATGATTGGGATATAATAGTCCTCTCACAAGATAGTCTTCCTTGGTGGGGTCTCTTGGGTCACAAGGCCACATGGAATACTTCACATGCAAGTATTCAAAGCCAGAAGCACATGTCATAACCCTCTTATAACTATTCTTTTTGGACCCATCCCACACATCATTATGTAAGTTGGAGATATGGAGATCATGCATATAAAAATATGATCCATCAATGACCTTTTTAAGTGGCTTTTTCCTTACCATTATTGTTAAATATCAATATTTTATATTTACTATTTAATTTTAGATAAATATAATAGTCTATCAAAAGTTATGGCAACTTAAACTTATATTTATATAAATTATAGAATTATACTAAATTTATATTTTGTTTTTTCAATAATTTTTTCAATTATATATATATATAGTTTTTTAAAGAAATTTTAATCTTAAAATCCCTGTATGGGTGTTAAAGGAGCAACAAGTTAGGGTCCACATGGTCACTACCTGCATAACATGTATAAGGTAGGGGACATGGCCATATGCCACCCCCGTAAACCACTACTTGCATTAATGCTCCTCCTTGGCTGAGTACTAGACAAAAATGAGGCAAAAGAATAATTTTTTCTTATGTTGGATGAATTGCAACGCACTATGAGGAGTTTGGATAGGTGTCTTGGGTGCATTGAAGATCATCTCGACCTCCCACTAGACCCTGGATGCCCTCTTGGAAGTAGCAAGGAATCCATTCTCGTGGATGCTTTAGACTCCAAAACCTAAATGAAGGGTTATGTTTAGTTTCATTCTTTCAATCTTTTTAGTTAGGTTTCTTTTTGTTAGCTAGTTGACAAACTTTGGTGTTTAGGTCTTCAGTACATTTTTTTTGTTATGCTATTGATGATTTGCCACAAACACTATGGTTGGATGATAAAACAACTATGGATTTTCTAATGATCTTGTTTTCCTAGTGGCATATTAGGGTAAACCAAAACGCGTTGCATTATTTTGCTTAAAGTCTAATTAGAATCTTAACAACAACAAAAACAATCTTAAAAAAAATTATTCATCTAACATTTTGGTTATCACTTTTATGAATTCCATCTTAAAAAATATTCTTCAAAAATAAATATATTTATATTTATGTAATTTATAGTTCATTCAAAGTGGTATATTCATGTATTCCATTTTTCTTATTCTCACACTTAGGTGGGAATTTTGAAGTAGGAAAAAGTCTATAAAACTTGGGGCTATTGGTATATCTTGTGTTGATACAATCATTAAATCTTTATGTGTAGCTACATCATCATGTGTAAACAAAATGTAGTCACATAAAAGAATCTACTAGTGGTCCATAAAGACACAAACTTCCACCCTTGTCAAATGCCTTTGAGTCTTGGGTTATTAACATGTTTCCTTAAATTTGATGAAGATAAGTTGTTAGCTAATGAGATGTAGTTTTAGGTCTTACTTGAGGACCAAAAAAATGATTTCAACCTAGATAATATGCACAAGAAAGCTAGTATCTTTTACCATCATCATTGAGGCTACAATAGTGAGGTTATGCAAATATATTTATATAATTGACTTAATTCAAGTTTCACATATTACAAATTGTAAAAAGAAAAGTTGTGTATTTAATATTTAACACTCTGTCATTTTTTATGAACTTGAAATGTGTATTTCTCACCATTTATATGCACATGAGTTGGATGTTGTTCCCAAATTGTGCGTGTGGAGTGAAAGAGTTTGGATTTTTTTCCTCCATCAAAACCAATCTTCAGTAGCTCTTTGGTCTAGATCCCTAGATAGTGATGCATAAGCCCACTCACACCCACTTGTGGGGTTAATTACTTTTGTACCTCTCACGCAACCTAGGATCCACCACCATAACACTATACAATTTACCAAGTCATCGATGACGATAGAAATGAGTAGTAACCATGGGGGCACTAAGTTGATTTAAACCAAGACCTTCCAAAGCCATATGGATTGGAGGAGATTGGATTACTAGTTGAACTACATGCAAAACCTTAACAAGAGTTGGACCTATGAACCAACTAATGAGGGTACACAATGACAATAGGAACCTATGGGATACCTTATCAAAATGCACTGATAATTGAATTTGTAAATTGGTTAACTAAAGTGCATGTTGAACTACATGCAAAACCTTAACAAGAGTTGGACCTATGAACCAACTAATGAGGGTACACAATGACATTAGGAACCTATGGGATACCTTATCAAAATGCACTGATAATTGAATTTGTAAATTGGTTAACTAAAGTGCATTGAAAATTAAATTATGACCTGGAGAATGTGATCCAACTAATCATGACATGCAATAAGAATAAAACATGTGAGTTAGCTAATCAAAGTGCATTAAGTATAAAACATGTGAGCTTTGTTGTGAATCAAAACATGTATGAAATATAGTGAGTGTGGTTTGGTTGTGTTAAATCATACATGAGAGTGAGCTAATTAGGCATGATGAGAATTGAGAATGGGATCTACTTTTTGAAAATATACCAAGAATTACACTTGTGGGCCAACAAATCAAGATGCACTAATCAAATGTGTAAATAAACTAATTAGGATACACCAAGAATCAAGCTTGCATCAAAATTATATGTTAACTAATTGGGACACAATGAAGATTAAATTGGTGGGCCAATGACCCTAGGTGCAATAAGAACTGAACTTGTGAGTTATCACATTAAAATGAGTGTAGAATCAAACATGTTATATAACTAATCAAGATGCATTGAGAATTGAACATGTGAGCTAGCTAATCAAGGCGGGATGGGTGCATTTTGAATCAAACATGTGAGCTAGCTAATCAAGGTGGGCTGGGCGAATTTAGAATTAAACTTGTGGAACAACTAATTAAGGTCACTGAAAATCAAAATTGTGAGCTAGTGAATCAAACCTATGTGCTAGCCAATTAGGTTATGATAAATATCAAATTTGTGAGCCAACTAATCAAGGTGCATTATAAATAGAACCTATGAGCCAACAAGTTGCAATGAAAATTGAACCTATAAGCCAATAAATCAAGGCGAATTTATAGTCAAACCCATGGGATAGTTAATTAAGGTGTATTCAGAATCAAACTTGTGGGCTAAATAATCAATGTGCACCCAAGAATCAAAATCATGAGCTGGTGAATCAAGGAGTGTGAAGAATTGGACCTAAGGGCCAACTATGGGGGATGCATTGAGAAGTGATCCAAGAAATTCGATTTACATAATCGAACATATGAACCAACCATTAAGGGCGGAATTGAATTAAACATGTGAGCAAACTAAGGAGGGTGGGTTGGGTATGTTAAATCAAAATTTTGGGTTTGTTAATAACAATGCATTGCAAATTTCCTATATCACAATGTCACATCCTCACCATGTGAAATCCAACCAAGGTCCTTCTGTCTCCCAATAATAAATCCCCCCTTCATGTAGTGGAGAAGTAGTTTAATCAATGTTAGAAAAAAGAGATGCTCCATCAAGATTATGGATGCTTGATCGACTGCAAAGCAACACTTTATGGTAATATTATTACGCCATGTCTAAGAAATATAATAATAACCCATTTTTGTGTAGGACAAGAAGGAAGGGAGTTGGAGCCTAAACAAGGAATTGTAGCTCTAGGGGTAGACTAGTCACATTTTATATCAGTCACAATGTGGAGAAAATGTGGAGAATACTTAGGACCAAAACCTATTTCCAATGGTAGGCACGTGGGGACATCTATGGCTATGATGGGTAAGGTTGGATTACATGTGGGAAGCCTTGAGATGATAGGCACCCTATCAAAAATGTGAGATGGTTAATCAAGGTATGAGATTCAAACATATGGGAGATAATACATCGTGACCCAACCCATCAAGATGTGTTAATAAATGAATGCATGGTGGTGCAGTGAGAATTGAGCCTTTGAGCCAACTAATCAATGAGGGTGCATTGAGAGCTAAACATTTGAGCCAACCTTGATTTTTCAAATGTTCTCACACATTGATGAGTTGTGTCACAAGTTCAATTCTCAACATACCCAACTCATCAATGTGTGAGAATTGATCTTGTAGGCTAGCTAATAAAGGTATGTTGAGAATTTAATATGTGGGCTAGCTAATCATGGTGTGTTAAGGGTTGACCCCATGATCTAGTTAAATAAGGTGTGAGAATCAACCATGTGGGCCAATGTGAGTTGATTAATAAAAGTGTGAGAAACAACCCACTACAATAGTTAATCAAAGTGAAACTATGATTTAAGTAATTAGAGAATGAGAATTAGCCCTTTAAACTAGTTAATCAATGTGTGTTGAGAACTAAATATTTGAATTCATTAATCAAGTTGTATTTAGAATTAACCATGCGAAATAACTAATCAAGGAAAAGGTGGTGTGAGAATTAAACCTATGAACTAACTAATCATGGTGTATTGAGAAAATTGAACCTCTAAATTACATAAAAAAACCATCTAATCAAGTATAGGTACATGAGAATTGAATATATGAACCAAGATAATTAAACCTTACACTAAATAATAAAATATATTAAAGATAAAATCTATATACTTTGATACCAAAGTATATGTAAAATTAAACGTATTAACTAGCTAATAAACTAATTAATTAAAATTAATTGAGGAAAAAAAGTCATCATCCATGATAACAAACAATTAACTCAACAATGAAAAATCTCTACACAAGAAAATCGAACCTCTAAACTACATCAAGAAACTAACTAATCAATTGTTAGGTACATGAGAATTGAATATATGAACCAAGAGAATTAAAATTTTGCATGAGAAAATATTTGCACCTTGCTATTCATAGAGAGAATCAAAAGCAACGTACAAATACACAATAGCTCTAGAAGCCATGCTTCTTAAAGACTGAAATATCTAGGCCAACTACATAAACATACAACCCTACAAAACCAACATAAGGAGATGACTAACTGACCACACAAAATTTCCGATACATTTCATTTAAATATACTATTAAAACATAACAAATTCTTTAGTAGCTATAAACTAAATACAACTTACCAAAAAGTACAATTCGAAAATAGATACTAAAAACCGACTTAGTGACTCATAGTAATCTCCAAAAAAACACAAATAGGAAGTATTAAGTCATATGGAAAAAAATGATTATTCCCCCTTTAATCAAAGAGGAATCCTTCCATTCTTCATAAAAATTATAACTAGTATAGGAAGTGAGAACCCCTTTAGATAGTGCATCTGCTTTGGTGTTTCATTCCCTATAAATATGTTGAAATGTAAGATATTGAAACTTTTCCTTAATGGCCAAAATCTCGTCCTTCTAGAAAAGAAAATTTAGCACCTATAAGGAAGAAATGTTTCTCAATCAGTTCAATATACACTTATAATCTTCACAAATTTGTAAACATAGTATCTTTTTGTAAACAACAAAAAAAGGGGATTCTAAGAAGAAATTATCTTAGCCTTTGTGTTTATGCCCTGTCTCATAGTTATGCAAATTTGGAAAGATAGATTTCATGAGACTCTAATGAAACCACCCCCACTACAAGCACTTTCTTAAGAGGCTCCATCATAGAATCCATTTGGACAAAATTGTGAGATAGTAGGAAAACAATCCAATCTAGAAGATTTGGTTTTTGAAGTCTTATAGTACTCCTTGAAGAAGTTTACAATCCTAGGAGTCACTAGATTAGCATTTAAAGGAATATTTTCAAAGAAAACTTTGTTCCTCGCTCTCCATATTCTCAGGCTATAAAAATGGGATATGGTCTTGTGTATTCCCATTTTGGTGTCCCAAAACCAAAGACAATTTTCAAATGAGGAAAAGGACACTCAGGCATGTAAGTCTGGCACCTATAAAATGGAATACTAGACTTTCTTAGTAATTGTACATTGTGTAAAATGATGAGCCACAGATTTTGGTTAAGTCTTGCAAAGATTACATATGTTGGGACCCAAAAATCCCCTTCTTTGTAAATTATCCCAAGTGAGAACTCGATTTTATAGAAGAAGCCAACAAAAGCACCTAAGTTTTTTAGGAAGGTTCCATTTCCAAATGTTCCTATGCCACCAATCACCGTGTTCCATAGAAGAGAAGACAATTGAGGCATAGGATTCTCTAACTATCACTTGACCTGTAGTAGTGTTTCAACTACATACAAGGGAGTCCTCATCCTCATTTATAAAAATACCATTAATGTAAAGGCCTTTAACAAAAGCATCCCATTTAGTTGTTAAGTTCCCTTGTAGACCTAAATTAAGGGAATTCAACCAATAAGTAGGGGTGAGAGAATTGTAAAATGATTTTTTTATATAACTTGACTTATACAACCCTTGTGCATTAAGAAAGAAGATCAATTTTGGAGAAAGTTGCTAAAATTTAGCACCTCCAATGAAAGGATCCTTTCCTAAAATAATCTGATTTCCTTTCTTGACCTTCTAGGAGAGCCACGAGAAAAGCCAAGGGAAAGAATTCATAAGGCCCTTCCAAATAATAGATCCATTATGGAATTTTTTTTGAGTTGTGCATCTAAATTAGTTAATGATAGGTCCATTATTTAAATATTTATCCTTGATAATGTGATTCCCAAGGCTAATGCCAAATAGAGCTCTCCACGAACTTCATAGAAAGGGAAATACCAAATTGAAACAATATCTTAAAACCCCAACCCCCTGAAATTTTGGGCTACAATAAAATCTCCCACCCAACAAAATGAACTCCTTCTTTACCTTTTTCTCGGTCCAAGGAAAGCTAAAAATATTTTTTCCCTCTTTTATTCATAATATGTTTTGGAATATTTGTAAGAGTAAGCCAATAAGTTGGTATAATTTCCAAGACAACCTTGACTAGGATCATTCTTCCACCCAAAGATCACCACTTGAAACACTGGTTACCTACTTTTTTTTTTCAACCTTTTTGAGGATCTAGGACCAATATTCATTGTGATAGCAATTTGGTTTCAAATAATAGCCCAAGCATTTGAAACATTTCTCTAGATCTCATACTTTATAAGGCAAAAAGGTATTAATGATGGATAGAGTACCTTCATGGAATCTATTATGAAGAAAGGTGGATTTTTTCACACTCACTTCCATGCCAAAAGCTTGAAAAAAGAGAGAAATAATTTGGAGAAACATTCCCATTTTGTAGAAGTACCATCTCCAAATAAAATCTCATTATACACAAAGGGCAGATGAGTGATTTACATGGATTTTTCCACCTTAAACCTAAATTTCCAACTGTTTTTCATGAATAATCAATCTACTCAGACCTTCTAATATTAACAAAAATAGAATAGGAGAGAGCAGACAACCTTGTCTCAACCCTCGTGAACTATAGAAGAACCTAGAATTGGAGCCATTCACTAACACCGAAAAATTGGCCGAGGTGACAAACCCCATTATCCAGTTAGTAACCTCTAGATCAAGGCTAATTTGTAAGAGTACCAACCTTAAAATATCCTAATTAACTTTATCATTGGCTTTTATCAAATCCATTTTCAAGATCAGAGCTTCAAGCTTTTTGACTTTAAAAGAATATAGAGATTCCTATGCCACTCCAATGACATCACAAATCTATCTATTAGAAAGGAAACCAAACTGCTCTAGGGAGATCATTTCTATTAATTTGTCTTTTATTCTGTTTGAAATGATCTTAGTGATGACTTTATATATCAAGTTACATAGGGAAATCAGCCTTAAGTTGTTAAAAGTATTAGGAATCAAGGTAATAAAGGTGGCATTTATAACTCCATATACCATTCCTTTTGTTTTTGTATCCTCCACCACCTTCAAGATATCTCCCCCCATCGATTAAAAAAAATGCAAGATTTAGTTCTACATCCCACCCATCAAGACTAGGGCTTTTTTCTTTTGCAAAGTGTTTTAAAACCTATTTAACTTCTTCCAATTTTACATGCCTACCAACTCTTGTAGATTCTTCCTCATAGAATAATCTTAGGAAATTTTTAAGAACTTAAAGCTGTGTTGTTAAAGTATTGACTCCAAGGTCTTTGAAGAGACATGAAAAGTGCTTCCTAGCAACCATCTCCAAGTCTCTTTGGGCACTTTTTATGACACTGAAGCGAACAAAGTTCCTTCTATAAATTAATTACTCCAAAATACTTGGAATGTCAAGATATCCATTTAGGATATAAATATTATATTAAATAAAATGAATAAGTGAAGATTTCAAATAGAAGAGAGGTTCCTTATATACACAAGCAAAGTCTCTTCTGAAGATAACGTCCTATTAGACATGCCTCTCAACCAATTACTAGCTTAAACAACTATATTTATATAATATCTTTTAACGATTATATTATTTATATATTTTATTCGTTACATTGCCTTCTTCCTCAAAAATCTTTGTTCTCAAAGCTTGTCAATGAAAAGGCTTGATCTCTTTGTCGGCTTCGAATGACTTTCTTTTCTCGGAACAATCATCTTCATTGATACAAGCCGATATGATCTTCTAAGTGACAAACAAAATTGTCACACCGAGAAGGGATCAGACCATCCGAAATTTATCTTTTGTAAAGCATTCTGATCACTGGAATTTTGTAATGACTTGTCATCATAAGATTGGATCGAGGTTACATCACTATTACATGTAACATCAGTTTGTTGTTTCTGGTCTAAATGGTACCGATACGTAGCATGGTTGAGTTGTCTAATCTTGTGATTCGGATGCTGATATAAAGTTTTTAGGTTTTCTTCTGGTGAGGATGTTATTGAATTGGTTATGGAACATTCACTTGGGCTGTTCATTGTCTGAACTACAACATCTACGTGTGTTGTTTCTTTAACTGACTTGTCTTCTTGAGTTGTCATATTCACTCGATCGGTATTTGTTGTTTTGTCATCAAATTGAATTCCTACATTTGGTGCTTCTTTCTCAATAAGTTGTTGTACCTTGTTTTCTAATGACTTCTTATCCTTCTTAAGTTTCTTAATTTGCGACAGTAATTTTTTGCTATGGGTTTTTAAATAGAGAAACTTCTTCAGTTTTGTCAACATTGATTTTGTCAATTTCTTTTTGCATATTTTGTAATACCTTTTTACCTTCTTGAGACATTACTTTTGAAATATCTGAGATATCTTTTGGTGTTATTGAATTTGGTTTTAGTGTAAAATTATTTTCTTCTTCTTGTAAGAAAATGTTAAAAAATTCTTCTTTGTATTTAGAATAAAGGAACCTAGAGTTTCCATCCAAGGTAACCCCAAAACAATGTCACTGTCAATGTCAATATCGTCAAAACGTAAGGTTTTCACGGCGAATTTTGAGGTAAGAGTATAATCTCCAATATTTAGGTGTAAATTACTTATATCGTATTGTTTGCCAAAAATATTTGTTTCAATTATAGTTGATTCAGGAATCACCAATTGGTTAGCACATTTAGGACTAACATAATTACTTATTTCAGCAGGACAGATAGAGATTATGATGTCCCTTCCTGCGAGCGATCCTTCGATTTGAAATAATGTATCAACGTATTTACCAAAGGTTTTAGGAAACCTTTCATCTCTCATTTTTGGACTACACTCAATTTCTTTATTGTCAACGATTGACTTCATTTTTACTTTGTTAAGATGAACTTGAGATTTATTTTATTTTATTTTTTTTACTCTCTTTTTATTTTATATATAGCGCTCTCTTTTTTATTCTATAAAATATATTTCCACTTCTCTCTTATAAAATCTAATATAT
>APFE030352085.1:14609-41678 GCA_000404065.3 Pinus taeda
GAACAAAGTTCCTTCTATAAATTAATTACTCCAAAATACTTGGAATGTCAAGATATCCATTTAGGATATACATATTATATTAAATAAAATGAATAAGAATGAATGATTTTCAAATGAGAACGAGAGGCTTGCTTATATACCAAGCAAATGTCTCTTCATGAAGAGTCACGTCCTATTAGACATGCCTCTTCAACCTAATTACTAGCTTAACTAAATATTATTTATGATTATTATCTTTTACATTATATTTATATTATTTATATATTTTATTCATTACAAACACCATCTCCATCCTTAATTTACCAAATAAAATTGTTAATTCTACTGAAATTTGCAAACTTATGAAAAAAATTGTGTCACCATCCCCATAATCCAAATATATTTTTTATTTTTAATATCCATTACTCCTATTCAAATTTTAAAATATAGGATTTTCTCTCTTCCAAGATACAAAGATAAAGTTTAACTTCTTCAAGAAAATTTGGTTAACAAAGCACTGAAAAATTATGTCATATTCTTGTTCTATAAAATACAGGTCCGCTTTCCTTTCTTTCTTTTTAATCTCGTCCCATTCCTTCACTCTTATTTTGATCCCCTTCATCTTATTCACCGAAGATTCCATGACAAAATCATAGGTTCTAATTGACAACTCCTTCCAACAGTTCTTTACCAAAGTAATGAAGGACTCATCTTCCAACCAGGAGTGGTTGAATTTAAAAGGGTAATTGGCCTTTGAGGCTTCAAATTCCATTTGAAGAAAGACCGTAAAATGATCATAAATACCTACCAGGATGACCCAAGATCAAAATCTTCCTAATCTATCAGTGAGAGTCTCCGCTATCGGGATCTACCAAGTCTTTTGGAAATCCCACTTTCCCCAGCCCTCCTATTACTCCAAGTTGGACCAATAGGTGTGGGACAAACATCAATAAGGTTTGATTCTTGACTCAACTGAGAAAAGAACTGTGTTATAGGGTCTAATTGTTCCCAAAGAAGAAACACCATGTCCTTGACAATCAAAGGAAAAATCCTCCACACTCTGAATGAAGTTGGGATTTTGAATATCCAAATCATTAATAGGAGAAAACGAGCCATATAAATTTTGATTATAGCCCAAAAAACTAAAGAGTAAGACTACCAATAATAAGATCCAACATAAATCTTACCCAAGTGCTTATTACCATGCAAGGTCGGGCAACTGTATCTTAAGTGACCCACTTAATGACATAAAATGCACCTGCACAAGACTTTCCAACAGTCCAAGGGTTGGTAATAAATATTATTCCCTTGAATAATCTCAATCTTCGTTGGTAAGCCCAAGGAGACACCCATTTCCACCAAGACCCAAATAATCCGCTTATCAAAATCTATCAGTGATATGTCGTCAAAGAAAACAAATTTACCAATAGTATTTTCCACCTTTACAATAACTTGTCGGGTCCATAGCTCTAATAGAAACCCCACTAGTTTTACCCAAATATTTTGCAATATGGGTTTCACAAAAAAGGGGTTAAAATCCACAAGCCACTCTGGAGCCACAAATTTCCATGGCCAACCACCTAGGGATTTTGGAGAATCATCTTTAGATGTTTTTTTGTCAGGAAATGAAAATAAAACTAATTGCTCATGAGTAAACTCACTCTTGGAGCATACCCTAGCAAGGGTTTCCATGTCTGGGATGCTTAATTAATAATTTGTTTCTTGTTGAGAGATATGTAGTTAAATTTACCTGTCAGGGCCCTTTTAAAGAAACTTTCCACCTGAATCATGTCAACATCCCTCCTCGGAGTTGGGGTCGACTTCTCCGAGTGAGTCCTTAAAGCCTTGGAATGTCTCTTGTTCTTCGTTGATTCCCCCCAAAAAAATTATTTAATAGTGTGAAGACTAAATGCCCAAAAGGATCCTACAACAAGGAATTTGAAAGCTAAACCTTTGAGTTACCCAGTTGGTTTCCCTTCATGCTCCCATCCTTTTCTCCACTAGGGTTTTGAGAAAAAGTCTCATTCTCTGATACAAAACCAGATTTAATGCAGGGAATGATTTTGCTACAGAATTTCTAATCCTAGTTCCTCCACTAACCCTGAGTTTAACACTATCCCCCGAGGTGGGATCCACCTTAAGAACTTTGTCAACAACTCCACCAGACATCGATGACACAGGTAGCTGATCCACCTCACGCTTAAATTCCTTATCTAATTTGAAAATAGTCGAAAAATATGGCTAAGCCCCCTTGCCCATCCCTTCACTGAAATATATAGAGTCCATCTTGGCCCAGAAAAAACACAAATACTCAAAAAGTAAACTCGAAAGCAGTTGACCCCAAAAGCCAAGCCCATCACCATTTACCACCTTTCCCTTCTATCTGATTAAAGTTGAGAATTAAATTTCAAACAGACTAATAAAATATATTTAAAATCAAATCTATAAACTTTACCAGCATAGATCAATCTTAGCGCTTAGTAGATATGAGGTTAATATTGATCTATGTTGGTATAGTTTATACATTTGATAATTAAATATATTGAAAATGAAATCTATAGACTATATCAACATAAGTTAATCTTAACTTAGGATCTACCAAGCATTTAGAGGAATCAAATCTCTCAAGATGAAAATCTCTTTTTGAGTGAAAAACTTGCAAAAAGGTTTGCACCTTGAAATTTTTGATTCCTCTCAGAGCTTGGTAGATAGAAAGTTAAACTGGATCTATGCTGGGTCTTAATAATATCACTTTTTTTTGTTGATCAAAAAGCTAATTTTAATTCATCCAAAGATTACAACATGCCTGACTAATATTCATTGTTTTTTTGTCCTCCTTCCTACCAGATTTGTTGGCTAGAAGAGAAGCACAAACACTAATTATAAAATGCCAAAATCTGCTTAGAACTGAGAAATTGAAAGACCAATATGTCCAAAAGACCCCTAAAATAAAGAAAAAACCCACAAACATCAATGATCAAGAGAATTAACTAGTTCATTGTCCAGTGCATCTAGAGGCCTTAGTTCCCCATGAACATGAAACTCCACATGACCTAGTCTCCCCTCCACTTGTTCCATATTCTCTACTAGTCTTTTTTGGCCTCGCCGAAGTGACGCCCGAACATCCTAAATATTCTATTGGTTGTGCTGCAAACCATTCATGAAACTTATGATTTCTTTGTAATCTTCATGACAAATCTGTCCCAACTATTCCAAAAATGCCGTGACATGTCGAAACTATGCTTCCAAGGTATCAGAAGAGGGAGAAAGAACCACACTACCATGAGAATGAGTTGGGTTATGGGCCACCTCCTCCTCTATCTCTACATCCATACCTCCTTCTCCCTCCATCACCACAACTTTCCTTCAATGCACACCCCCCTACCCTCTCGGTCCTATCCTTCTCTGTGCTTTGCCACACTTCTTAAGCATATTCATCACAACCCCAACCACTGAGTCTAGCACCAAACCTCCTGTAAAAGACCACGACCCAGTGAAACCACCAAACCCCAATGCTCGACATAAGAGTTCCAACACTGCCAAATCCAATCCTCTCTTGAGGGAGGCCCCACTGGGCAAGGGTGACCTCCTTTCTTTAGTGAAGTACTCAACACCATAATATCTCGACATCCCCTAGAATAGAAGCGTAACTCCAAAATCTCTGAAAATCCACTAGAATACCTAGTTTTCCAAGGCCAGAACAAGGGACTACTTCCTTCAACCCAATTCAAGGGAGACCTGCTTGTGGTAAAATCTCTTAAATAAAAATACACACTCAGAAGACTCATGAATTCTCCATACCAACTACCCCTCCACCCTCTATGTCTTCTTTCATCTAGAGGGCCTTGAAATACATAGCCAAACTCCCATACAACAAACTAAAGAAACGGGGGAGATATTTTCTGCAACCTCTAGAAGTAGAGGAAAAATAGGGGGTTTCCTGAATGTTACTAGGAGGGATGCAATGGATGGGAAGATAGACTGGTTTCTTTGTTCTTGCGGTGTACCATTCAATGTGCTTCACTCTCCCTATTGGCATGATATGGTTAAGGGCATCAATGAGGCCCCAAAAGGATATAAGAGCCCCAACTATGAGAAAGCTAGAACAACGTTATTAGAAAGAGAAAAAGAAAAGGTTCAAAGAGCTTTAATACATTTTACAAATGAGTGAGTGGATTGTGGGGTATCCATTGTATTAGATGGGTGGACAAATCTTAGAATCAACATTTCATAAATGTTCTTGGTGTTTCTACTAGTGGTGTAGTGTTTATTACATATCATGACTCCTCCTCCATTAGTGCAACTTCCCAAAACATTATAGATCTCCTATTGTAATCAATAAAAGACGTTGGTCCTAATAATGTGTTTCAATTATTACTAATAATGCAGCAAGAGAAATTATTGAGCGTACTGATCCACACATCTTTTGGTCCGGGTGCTTGGTGCACACATTGAACCTTTTGATGTATGATATTATGAAGCATAAAGAATGTGGATGGATTAATGAGATTTACAAGAGAGGGAAAAAGCTCATTAAATTTATCACAGGGCATGCAAGGGTAAACTAATTTTATGGCACTTACTCCAAGTTGCAGTTGCTTAAAATTGCAAAAACAAGATTTGCAAGTTAATACCTCACCTTTAGGCGACTAGTGAAGGTGAGACAAATTTTAACTAATATGGTGACCTCTAAATCATGGGATGACATTAGCATTGATAGAGATAGTGCTTATGTAGCCAAGGACACTATTCTTGACAATTACTTGTGGTCACAGTGTTATGCAACCAACTCACAAAATAGAAGAAAAGAAAGATCAACGACTTCAAAATAAACCTCTTTGAGGGGGAAACCTACTTTACATTACACAAATGAATAATTCTTGGATGGTTCAAATGACAAAACCTCCTTTCTATATATAGGAGTCTAAGGGTCACAATATAATCAGATCCAACATAACAATAATAATATAACGGCACAACAATAACAATAGTGGGCTTCTATGGGGCATAATAATAACAATATGGGGACAACAGAGGCACAACAACAATAATAAGGGGCTACAATGACAATAGTAATGGGGGAATAACTAGTATTATAGGGACCTAACATGCCCCTCTCCTTCAAAAAGGTGTTGTCCTTAACGCTTGAGTAGTTCTAGATGCTTCTGTATAAAATTCTCATCCTCCCATGTGGAATCTTTAGCAGGTAAGTTCTTCCACTTGATGAGACACTCTGAAATTGATCAATTTCATAGCTGTCGAGTTCTTGTTTCTATGACTGTTTCAGGTTCCAATATAATTTTTCCTTCCTCGTCAAGTTTTGGCAATATTGTTTGAACTGGGAGCTTATCACCTATAACCTTCTTTAAGCATGAAACATGGAAAACTTGGTGCACTGGTGAAGATGTAGGAAGTGCTAATTTATATGTCATTGACCAATCTTTTGCAACACCTTGTACGAACCATAATACTTTGGTGATAATTTATTATCCTTCTTAGCTTGCTTGAGGAACATTTGTTTGTATGGTTGTAGTCGTAGAAATACCCAGTCACCTACATCAAAACTTCTTTCGCTACAATGTTGATCTTCCTGTTGTTTCATTTCTATTCTGCACCAAAGTGAGGTTATCCTTTAAGAGTTGTAGAACCTGTTGTTGATGCTTGATGTGATCTTCCATTGCTTGAACCTTAGAATTTTCTCTTAAATATGTTGTGATGGACAATGGATGATATCCATAAAGTGCCATAAATGGGGTCATTTTTGCTGCAGTATGGAAGGAAGTGTTATACCACCATTCAACCATAGGAAACCACTTGACCCATTGTGTTTGTTTATCAGAGACAAAGCAACGACGATATCTTTCCAAACATTTGTTCACTATCTTAGTTTTCCCATCAGATTGAGGATGATAAGATGAGCTATGAGCTAACTGAGTACCCAAACAAGAAAATAATTCGGTCCAAAATTATCCAGTGAAAATGGGATCTCTGTCACTTACAATAATCTTTAGGTTTCCATGTAGCTTTTGAATTGTTTCCATAAATGCAGTAGCAATTGCACTAGATTTAAATGGATGAGGTAATGCACAAAAGTGTGCATACTTGGTAAGTCTATCAACTACCACCATGATGACCAGTTTGAAGCAGCGAAACCCTAGAATCCAAAGCTTTGAAACCAAATGTTATGCAACCATCTCACAAAATAGAAGAAAAGATAGATCAACGACTTCAAAATAAGCCTCTTCAAGGGGGATACCTCCTTTACATTACACAAATGAACAATTCTTGGATGATTCAAATGACAAAACCTCCTTTCTATATATAGGAGTCTAAGGGGTCACAATATAATCAAAGTCAACATAACAATAATAATATAAAGGCACAACAATAACAATAAGGGACTACAATGACAATAGTAATGGGGGAATCACTAGTATTATAGGGACATAACACATATTAAATATGTTTTGCAATTCACCAAACCAATTTATTACATGATCAAGTTTGCAAATTCATATCAATCAATAATAGGGGAGGTGTATGAACAAATGGATAGCATGTTGGGGCAGATTAAAGACATTGTTGAGCTTAGAGATATCACCTTGTACAATTATATTCTTGCAGAGGTGGAAAAATGATGGGAGATGCTAAACATTCCATTGCATGCCTTAGCATATGTTCTGACACCTAAATACTATCATCCATCATGGCTTTCAACACCAACACCTGGGGGGGAGAAGGATAAAACCACACCTAGATCTAGAGGTTCTCTCTAGTTATATGAAATCATTGGATAAATTAGTCCCTTATGAGAAGGAGTCTACCATGCTACATAAACATTTGAGCAACTATACACTTAGCACTGGTCCATTTGGCAGCATGCATGCAATTAGAGATCGAGAGAATTTATCTTCTCTTGAGTGGTGGAACATGCATGGAGGTGCTACTTCACTTCTACAAACTTTGGAATTGCATGTGCTATCATAGGTGGTAAACACTTCTTCTATAGAGAAGTATTGGATCTCTTATTCTTTCATCCACAGTGATAAAAGGAATAGGTTAAATTTAGACCAGACAAAGAGCATGGTTTATGTTCTCTACAACTTGGATTGTTGTCCCATTACTGTGATGATGAAAAGACTAATAAAGACCTTAAGGTTTGGTACAAAAATCTAGGAGTGTTATGATTAGAGCAATCAAAGGATACTCTTATCTAGGATGATGATGATCAATCTGAGATGCTACCTCCATCCAGTCCCTTTGTTCCAAGGTTCCATGCTTCAACACCAACAACAAGGGCTTCATCTTCATCAATTCAATTGGCACAACTTCCATAGCCACCATCTTCACCATATTCTTCATTGCTACCACATGGAGGCTTACATACTATTCGTGGTGGAAGGAGGAGAGATTAGTAGATATATTCTTAATTTACTATTTTTGTCATAGATTAGACTTGCAATCTTGTTGTGAATGTTAAACACATACACGAGGAAGGAAGAATATGAGGGATAAGCATTAGAATGGATATATTATTGACATGATATACATTTGTAGTACATTGACGTGACCCTTGGATTCATATTCCAAGTGGTCTCTTGGAATTCAGTGGTTGTTCACATTCCACACCAACCCATAAAGGATTAGGTGTCCAACATTCCCCCCCCCCCCCCCCCAATCTGAAGGGGTATGTATGAGTCTAAGAAGAGAGATGTAATACAAAATGTGTAAAAAATGCATGGCAACACTAGGATGAATGTGCTCTCTGAAATGTTGGTATAAGGCGATGGTTTAAGGATGACCACCAACACTGGAACGTTTAGTGCAGTTCTCGTAACTCTTCCAAGTATGGCATGAAGTTGAGGTCTTCTGCTAGAGGAAGTTCTCCTAATGTTTTGAAGAGGGAAACCTTCAACCTTGAAAGGGAGATCTCACCCCGCATAAAAAGGGAGAACCTCAACCTGAAAAGGGAGGTCTCAACCTGTGATGGTTTAAGGATGACCACAAACTCTGGAATGCTTAATGCAATTCCTGAAACTCTTCCAAAACTGGAAAGAAGCTGAAGACTTCTGCTAGAGGAAGCGTCCCCAATTCTTTGAAGAGATGTCTCAACCCCACATAGATGGTTTAAGGCCGATCACCAACCGAAGGCATGCTCAGGGGCATATTTATCTTTGGCTACAATTTTGAATCTGGTATGGCAGGTTGTGGCTTAGGCTCGCTTGATGTGGCTTTGAAGCTTGTAGATTACCATCACTTCCCACCCTGTCAGAAACATGGTGAGATGATGGAGAAAACACAACTGCAAGATTGTTCAATACTCTAGAACAAGTTCGGAGATATGACTGAAATATCTTCTTGGTTGTTGAAGCCCATTGCCAAGAAGCGATCCATCTAAGATGAATCTTTTTTCTTGCAGGAGGCGTTTTTTTGAAGCATTTGTTTGAATAGTGAGTGGTTTTATGATAGTTCTCACATGGATGAAGATCAAAACAATGATCTTTCATATGGCCAACTCGGTCATAGTGTTGGTATTTAACAACTTTTGGCTGCGAATATGGAGGAGCAGAATCTGGAACATGTGAAGGTGAATTGTCATGAAGAAATCCAGCACTCTGAAACTGGATGGGCTTTGAGTAATCTGGAATGTGAAAGGAAACCTCCTTATCATATCTAAGACCTGTTTTGTGCTTATTATGGATAATCTCTTCCCAAGGTTTGATGATGGGCTTGGGAAGTGGAACATGAATACTTGCATCTTTATACAAAACTGCTCTTGAAATGGGTATTGCATATGCAATTCCTTGTTGTTGATGGGAATTTGTCTCAATGTTCTGAATAGGAACACGTTCATAATGATGTCTATTCTGTTTTAATTCATCTCGCTGAATTGTGATTCTAGTTGCAAAAATTCAATCTTGTCCTGTGCATTTTGTAAACAAAATTTTATATCAGCAAGAGTGGATTTGTTGATTTTGATTGTGTCCTCAATTGTAGAAAATATCAAATTGTTTAGCAATTTTAATACTCCATCAACCATTTTTTGATTGAATATTATTGGTTAATTCAAAATGGAGGAGTGCTCAACCTAAATGTAGTACTTCCACTCCCAAAGAAATTAGACGTGTCAACAAAACTTATTGAAGAGATACTACCAGCACAAAATGTAAGCACAATGTCAAATCTAGATATGAAGAACAAAAGCAAGATGTTGTCCAAACCAATTCTATATCACAAGAGAAGATGTTGCCTTGAGCTTTATGATTGTTTGATGAATTGAAATTTATATCCACTCAAACGACATGGTTGTGGAGTATAAGAGATAAAATGGAGAGTTGATTGTGTGCAGTGGTTCTTAAAACATCCAATGACTTCTCACCCCTTATGTGCAATAGTTCCAATACTTTTATCCTCCTATAGTGGACTTTCACACCAATTCTCCTCTTCGAACCACGACCATATTCTTACAACCCTCAATTTTCTTCTATATATAAATAATAAAAAAATTACCTCTTATTTTGAAGGACACTCATTGCATTGGTCTCGAAAATCAATGGCAATCAATCATTTTGTGCTTCCTACTGAATTATTCCTCCACATTCACCAAGATTTTAGCTTGAAAATAATTTCCTTGCTATGCTTGGCCACACCTCCAAGCTCACCAAAAGTAAGCAATCCAATAATCTAACAAAAAATTCACAATTGTTGACATAGTCAAAATTTCATTTCAGTGACAAACCTTTACAAACTCCATTAAAAATCATTCTAGCCCATGGACTAGGAGTTACACATAGATTCCAAAACTTCAATCACCACTCACGATCCATACACCATACGCCATACATTGTGGAGTGAAAGAAACATTGCTCAATGCATTGGCTATTCACACTCAACTTGAAGGAAGCACGAGCACAAGAGAGACTCTCTGCTAGTGATGGATTAGCTTCATGTCTAATGGGAAGTCAGCCTTCCAAATCACAAACAAACTACAATAATTTTGATCGTCTCTGCAAGTATAACAATGTTGTCTAATTTCTTAGATAATAATGTGAATAAAAATTAACTTACAAGGCTTTAGATTGTGCGAACGCCATGTGGGTTATTGTTCTTGAAAAAAACAATGCTCCAATTCTCCGGTCTGGCAGATGAAAATCTGTTGGCAACAATAAATTTCACTAGCTCTGTGTGTCCAGGACTTCAAGCACTTACTTTAATCTCTCTGTTCGCATTGCTCGCAACAACTTTATTCAACTTGTTCCGGAAACTACATCAATAGAGCAGATGTAATGATCATCCTATTCGACGAGTTGTAGAACCAAAGGCCTACGAAAGCAAGTGAAAATATCAAAATTCAAATCATTGTGGTGCATCTCGTTTCATGTCGAAAATGTTTTTCCAAGCTCTCACTCGTATGCTAGTGATGTCACTTTTGTTTGTGGCGTTTGCAATGCTGCTTCTCAACTCAAGTTGCCCAAAACTGAAAAATGGTATTGGGTACGATTCTTCATGCCATCCCAACAACGATGCTGATTCAAATTCTTCCTTCTCATGTAACTACCAACATAATAAATTCTTATGCGTACATTCCTTCATTTAATGCATAGTCCTTTATGTGTCTTGTTGCACGATTGGCTGAATGTTGGAAATACTTGAACAATGACGGAAGAATACTAATACAACCTTCTCGGTTGGTCTAGGCATAGACTAAAACTACCAAATGAATGATGTAGTATCTACTATTGTTTGAAGTTGAGAACCGTTGCGTCCACCTTAGTGCGTCTCCAATTTTTGTGCCCGTATTTTTTTTATTTTTATTTTTTGTTTCATGTTTTCTCTACAAGCGGACAACCTTTCATATGGGTGGCCATAATCATCTCTCAAGCATTAAACGTCTTCCTCTGTGTGAACTAGGACAGAGTAGGGCGAGGGAGCGTTAAGGTTATGTCAAAGAAAACCCAACAATGTTGACCGAGACAAGTTGGCAAGCATAAATCAAATGAGGAGAATACTATGGCGTAGAGTAACACTTGTGAAGTCAAGTAATGTAGGAAAATAGAGAAATGACAAGTGGAGAATAACGTAGATCAAGCTGAGGTAGAGACAGGGATAGAGAAAAGCCACGTGAAACAATTGGCACATAGGAACGTTATGTTAGGGCATAATTATCTCTGCTCGATTTTATACCAAACACAAATATGATATCTCAGAGAAAATTGTTGCAGATAGGTATGAGGAATGACAAACTTGAGGGCATGTAGGTCTGATGGGCTTAGCTTTGAGAAACACACAATAAAATAAATGGTCCTATCATTTACTGAAAACCACAAACAAATCAGTTACCACATAACAAGGGTGAGCAACATAAACGTTCACTTTGATAGGCAGAGCACGAATTTGAATGGAGACCAAACTTATGGAGAGCATAAACCAACACACCATCTTCAACCTACATGGCCAAATGCACATATAAAAAGCGTATAATATGAACCAATCATTAACAAACATATCATTCAATCAACCTTGTAATGTTTTAAATGAAGGCATATGAATATCTCAACCATATGACATTCAACACACATAGTCACCATGAACAAACAACTCTGCATTCACATTATTCGATGCTTCAAATAGTGGCGCATACAAATGGTGATACCCACATCCTGTTTGTATTCCCTTTTACCAATATACACACCTTCTTCAAGCTTTAAACCAATGGACCAACGTAATAACCAATGTTCAAAGCAGAGAAATGCATGGATAGAGCTTGGAAGGCAGTGTACACACAAACTTAACACATCCAACGCACATAAATGAATTAATGCCTGACCAACCTTCCATTCAACTTTGTGTATAAATCACTAGGGATAATCCATAGAAATTAGACATTTAACGCACTATTCATTCATTCCAATAGGCTATCACAAGTCTGCTTCACAACCAACGCTCTGATACCATGTTAAACACATACATGGCGAAGGCAGAATATGAAGGATAAGCATTAGATGGATATATTATTGACATGATATACACTTATAGTACATTGATGTGGCCCTTGGATTCATATTCAAAGTGGTCTCTTGGACTTCGGTGGTTGTTCACATTCCACACCAACCCATAAAGGATTAGGTGTCCAACAATGAATTTGACCTTTCCTGTCTTACTCTTCCTACTTCAGTGTGTACTTGTCTTGGTGGTGGCCAAGTGGCCTACTTTGTAAACATTATTATTTAAAATTTTCTTACTCTTCTCATTCAGTGTGTACTTAATCCTTGGTGACTCATGTTGATAGTTACTCAGTTGCTACTAGATAAGTTACTTGAATATTTGATGATTTTATCTTCTAAATGTTTTATGATATGTTTAAAAATTTGATGTATGTTTGTAATTGCTAGAATCCAGATGGGTGATGCTCGAATAATTAATCAATGATGTACAATGGAATCATAGATGCCATATCCCTCTTGATTTATGTAAAAATATGCATGTTTTCATGTCTTCTACAACTAATTTTCATGTTTTAATGTTTTATTTTATGGACACTACAATATCTCTCTCATATTGAGTCAACATCTAAAACTTTTTACAACATTACAATATATCGTAGTCTATTTATTATATCTTTTGAATACATTACAATATATCAATATCTCTCTCATATTCAGTGAACATCTAAAACTTTTTACAACATTACAATATATCGTAGTCTATTTATTATATCTTTTGAATACATTACAATATATCATAGTCTATTTATTATATCTTTTGAATATTTTTCCAGTATATCTTCAAGTCTAATTTGCCAAAAATCCAGGAAGGATTTATTGGAATAGCAGTAGTCTATAACGCGACTTTTTGAAAGCCTTTCCGGCGGATTTTTCCGGTCAAAATCCGGCAGCAATTCATTGGAATCCCAAGTTTGATAGCTAGTTTCTGCACAATCAATGGCTCCCAGGGGTTTTCCAGGGCGCTGAATCCAAATATGCAGTTAAAAAACCATTTTAACTGCTAAAAATCAAGATTCAACCTCATTTCTCATTTCTTCCGCTGGATTCCGTCACCGGAATCTCCAAAAAGTCGCATTATAGACAACTCCATTGGAATATGCACTTAAAACTCAAGTTTTGGCCAATTTTTTTGGCCTCATTCCAATAAAAAAACACTAAAATATATAATAATTAGACAACATCATATCTCATTCATATTATATTAAATTATAGAGATTCTCCTATGCACAATAATAGAAATACATTGAAAATTAAACTTATTAAATAATGAATAAACTAACTAATTAAAATGAATTGAGAAGAAAACTTATCCACTATGATAATAAACCATTAACTTAACCATGAAAAATATTTCCATTAGACAATCATTTAACACTAAACAACCATCAAATTTTTAATGTTTAATATGGTTTAGGAAGAAAAAAATCACTACATATCTAAAAAAAGAGAGATATAAATAGAAAAAAAGAGATGTAAAATATAAATAGAAAAAAAGAGATATTTTACATTTTTATAGATTTAGTGATCAAGTTAATACATAGAATTAGTAACTTAATAAACTGAACCTCTGATATTTCACTAACATAATATTAAAAATAAATTATTATTATTATTATTATTAAACTGAATATTTATTTTAGTTTAAACTGAATATTTATTTTAGTTTTTTAGTTGGTTTTGATGTTTCACTAACATCATGTAAGAGATAATTTATTATAACTGATGTATATTTATGACTTACTGAATCAGCGGTAAAACTTTTTAACACTTTTCACTGGACCATCAACGAGTGGTCTAAGAGGTAAATTTTTAACTTGAGTATAGGTTTATATTCTCCATCACCATAATATACTAAATATTACTAAAAATATCTTCAATCAATCAATCAATGAGTGCGTGAAATTGGCGAGGAGTCCAACTCTGACAAGTACGTAAGATTCTTATGGACCTCTGCAGACCGTCCGATGCAGAGAGTGTAGGGCCGAGAATGCACCACATTTACTACAAAAGGCCGATGAGCCAAGCCCAAATCAGAGGCCTGTATTCCCCGAGATTCATTCGGTCCGCTGGATTTTTAGATTCAGCAGCCAGTACTGATCGAGCCCTCTGGCAATCAGCCAAAGCAGCCTGAGAAAGAGAAGATGAGGGAAATTCTGCATATTCAAGCTGGGCAATGCGGAAACCAGATCGGAGGGAAGTTCTGGGAAGTGGTGTGCGACGAGCACGGGATCGATCCCACTGGGACTTACAGAGGGAACTCCGATCTGCAGCTGGAGAGAGTGAATGTCTATTATAATGAAGCCAGCGGAGGGCGCTACGTTCCTCGAGCAGTTTTAATGGATCTGGAGCCTGGAACTATGGACAGCCTCAGGACGGGGCCTTATGGCCAGATCTTCAGGCCCGATAACTTCGTTTTCGGTCAGAATGGCGCCGGGAACAACTGGGCCAAGGGGCATTACACCGAGGGGGCCGAACTCATCGATTCCGTTCTTGATGTCGTCCGCAAAGAGGCCGAGAATTGCGATTGTCTCCAAGGTAATTTGTGCGCCCTTTTTTTTCGGATGAGATGCATCTTTCACTTTGTGCCCCCTTTTTTTCAGATGAGATGCATCTTTTACTGTTCTTGACAACTCATTGCCCTAGCTTCCCATTGGAAACGTGTCTCTAGGGATTTGAGTCAGGTGGGCTATGAAACTCCTTATTTTAACCACTAGTCAAGATCAACTGACATTTGTTTCCACTTTCTTTCAACTGAATTTTGGATTTTTTGGGCATCAGGTGTACCTGTGTATAATCACCGTTGAACTAACCTGTATTTTCTAAATTTGGATAACTTTATGAGAGTAATTTTTGTATAAAAGTTTTGCATAGCCTTATTGGATTCCGTAATAAAATTAATTTTCCTTAAATATCTTGCAGCCCGGGTTTGAATATGTATGATAAAATCAAAGTAATTTTTTCATCTCGATATAGGTCAAGGTTATGTGTAAAAATGTAACGCAGAAAGATAGTATATTAGGTACATTAAACATAAATTTTAAGTTAAAAGAAGCATAGATTTTTATGGAATATATTGTTTTTTATTTTATTTTTTTAAATCAATTTTAATATAATTAAATAAAATATATAATTTTTACTTAATTAATGGAATGGAATTATAGGAAATAATTAAATTTATTTTTTTTTATATATAAATAATAATTATTTTTTCCTTAATCTAAAAATAAATTGCATAATACTGTACTGATAATATTTTAAAATAAATAAAAGGATAATTAACTTAGGATGAACTGTCCAACTGCATATCCTACATGGTATAAACTGTTTGTCAAAATATTTAAGACTATTAAATAGCCATATGCTAGTGATTGACATCTTGGTGCATTACATTGCATTGTATAATTTCAATATTCTCGTTACTCAGATGCTCTTATACAATCAGATCGTTAGTTTGCATTGCAAGATCAATACTTCCATGTCTCTATGGAACAATGTTGTTACAATCAGGTCGTTTATTTGCATTGCAAGCTTCCATGTCTCTATGGAGCAAAGTTATTACAATCAGATCGTTAGTTTGCATTGCAAGTTTCCATGTCTCCAGGTAAGTAAAGGGCTTTTAGGGTAGGATTTGTCTTCTCTTTACGACACACCAAGAAGAACCCTTTCTTAAAGTGGGAGGTGATTTGGAAAATACTTGATCACTGTGAGAGCAGAACCCTATGTGGTTGGGTTATGGTTCAGTGATAAACCAACCAGAGTTTTCCTTAACCTGATTTGATTTCCAGCTGGTTGATGCTGGCACCCTCTTTCAAACACCTGAAAATCCTTAGATGTTTGAGTCCTGAACTTGGCCAATTCAAATGGCCATAGTTGCCTAAAATTCCATATTACTTTAAAAACTTCCAGATCATCTTGGAGAATATAATTGGATATAATGGAGGAAGTCTGATGTTCAACATGGGCATGGAACAACTTTGCAATATCATAAATCAATGCAACGTATTGTAAGGAGTTGCATATAAATTTATGATTGAGAAAATCTTGTATAGGCATGGAACAACTTTGCAATTTTATAAATCAATGCGACGTGGTGTGAAGAGGTGAAGAAATGTGACTGAATGCAAGGTCTCTGCTAGCATAATGCAGTAAAATCAACCAATTCCATTCTCTTGTACGATTTTACTAGGACTCTTAATTGAATTATATTTTGATGTAGCCTACTGATTAGTACGCAGTATGGTCCTTAATCGGCCTATTATTTTGTTTAGATGTAATAGACTGATCAATTATTGTTAGAGGTGAACTCGTCATGAAATATAAATTTGTGATTTTTTTTGCAGGTTTTCAGGTCTGTCATTCTCTAGGAGGCGGAACTGGATCAGGCATGGGCACGCTGATTATATCTAAGATCAGAGAAGAGTATCCGGATCGGATGATGCTTACATTCTCAGTTTTCCCATCCCCTAAAGTGTCTGACACGGTTGTAGAGCCTTATAATGCCACACTTTCGGTCCATCAACTCGTGGAAAATGCAGATGAATGTATGGTGCTGGATAATGAAGCACTATATGATATATGCTTCAGAACACTCAAACTTGCCACTCCAACATGTGAGACCGTACTCTTATTCCTGACATTTTGTTTTCAGTACTGCGACCTGTCAAATGCCCTACTGCCAGTGTGGGAAAGATCTTCAACACTTATAATATTTATACAACAATTACAAACTAACTAGCATAGAAAACATTAGGAATTCCCACTCTAGTTTTTTTAATCATTTTTTTGCACTTAATAGATCTAAGATTGAGATGAATTCATACTAAATCTATGCTAATCTTCTTCTGAGTGCAGTGAGCGCTCAATGTAACAGTTAATACTTGGAATATATCAAGCAAATAGGAGGAAACTCAATCTCTTCACTAAAACCGAGAATGATTTTAGTTTTCAGCTAACTGATTAAATCTATTATACACAATCCATAGTCTACCTTAGAACGCCAAGTGGAAGTCTCCATCATAACTTCTTTCATGAACATGTTAAATGCACTAAAATCTCTCTGCTTTCTTGTCTGATTGTAGACCCAAAATTACCCAGGGCATTAATTGCCAAATATTTTATTAGAACTTCCCATGAATTTTGAACATGGTGGTACTAAAATGGGTTTTCACTTTTTCCTGCGATTAAGTATGCAAGCAGTTGCATGTTTTGAGATACTGCACTCTGTATAAAGCACTTGCATTTTTTATTCTGCTTGTTAATTGTATTGCTTCCTTTCTATAACCAATTAGCAACTTTCTGGTTTGTTAATGAATTCTAATCTGAGACAGCTTAGGTTCTTGGAGAAGTTGTTTAGACTGGTGATCCAGGATCCCTTCCAGGTTGTTAGTCAGCAAAAGAAATAGCAACAGCAAAGGCAAAGGTGGGAGCAGAATGGGTAGGACTACTAGTGAAAGGTCAATTTTGCAGTATTGCCTGCTGCGATTCTCTAGTAAAAATTTTTGCATCCAGCTTTTGTTGATCCACATGCTCTTTTCATCGTGACAACCTGGCTTGCAAAGTTTGAAATGCTATTTTCCAACACTTCCTCTTGAGCCACATTTGGCTTTTGGGATTTCCAGTACTCCCTGTCGAGCCACATTGAACTTTAGGGATTCCTAGCCAGTTAACCAACCTCTCTGAAGAATATATCCATCTAAACCAGAGAAATGCAAATTACTCTGGAGTAAAGAAAAGATCTATAATTATGCATCTAAGACGCACAGAGAGGGTAGCTATGTTTTTATGGGCAAGACACCTTAGCAGTGCATCCAGTGAATACTTATCTTAGTAATCGTAGCTTTATTTTGATTTATACGTTTTAAGTAAGACTGTAACTCCTGTTTTCAGAAATCTACTTTATATCTGATGCATGCCCTGGGAAATTTATACATATTTTGGTCTTGACGTATCAGTGCTTAGAGAAACTTGTAGATTGGGTGAGACCTTATTTGATATGTTATTTAAAAATCTACTCCTAGTGGATAGGAGCTTATTTCACTTCTGTTCTTCAATGCTATGTTGATAAATTAGTCTTTAAGGACTTATTCTGTCCCTGCTATCAATGTGTATTTGCTTTTTTGATGCAGTCGGGGATCTGAATCACCTGATCTCGGCCACTATGAGTGGAGTTACGTGCTGCCTTAGATTTCCTGGCCAGTTGAACTCTGATCTCCGGAAACTGGCTGTCAACCTTATCCCATTCCCTCGTCTGCATTTTTTCATGGTGGGTTTTGCCCCTCTTACCTCCTGGGGTTCTCAGCAATATCGTGCCCTTACAATCCCAGAACTAACCCAGCAAATGTGGGATGCAAAGAACATGATGTGTGCAGCTGATCCTAGGCATGGCAGGTACTTAACTGCATCTGCAATGTTCAGAGGGAAGATGAGCACCAAAGAAGTAGATGAACAGATGATGAATGTACAGAACAGAAATTCCTCCTATTTTGTTGAGTGGATTCCAAACAATGTAAAATCCAGTGTCTGTGACATTCCTCCCACAGGATTGACAATGTCATCTACTTTTATAGGCAATTCTACCTCCATTCAAGAGATGTTCAGGAGAGTCAGTGAACAATTCACTGTCATGTTCAAAAGAAAAGCTTTTCTTCATTGGTACACAGGGGAGGGCATGGATGAAATGGAGTTCACCGAGGCTGAGAGCAACATGAATGATTTGGTTTCTGAGTATCAGCAATACCAGGATGCTAATGTTGATGAAGAAGATGATTATGAAGAAGAACCATTGGAGGATGGAGAATAATCAACTATGCTTCCATCTACTTCCAAGTTCAATATTAATATATTATATATAAAAAGGTTGCTTTCATATGATGGGGGTAATTGGATGTGAGATTGGCTATCAAAGAATTGGTGATATGTATATTCACCGGGAGTGACTACCTCCTCTAAATGGATAGGTGGTTCTCTTGCTACTTTCATCAAGCATTGCTACTTTTAATAACAAGCAGCACTTTGTACTCTAAAGTCCTTTATCATTGCAAATTTGGGAGGTGGTGGACTTTATCATCTTTGGCAAAACTACATTTTCTGTGATTGAATTTCAGGAAATTCCCATCTCTACTAAAAAGGCAGCTGTACCTACAATAAATGTTGTGAACGTGCATTCACACTCTCGGGTGGACATTTTCACAATTGGAATTTTCGAGGGGCTGTGGGCAGTCATATATCTTTGGCTAGCAGTGTGTACTGATCCGCATAGGTGTGGATTATAGATATGTAAGCTCTTCAATGACTTTAGTAGTCATTTTTTATTTATCTGTTGAACATTGTCATGACAATTTGATGTCAAGCCATCCACACTTCAAAGATCTCAGGCAATCAAAATCTTCTCGTCGTTGGATGTTCTCTCTCTCTTTTAGAAGGATTTCAGTAGTTCACATATTCTAACTAATTCAAGTGATGAATTGAATAAATTTCAAATATATACAAAGGGCTGCAAAAGTTGTTAAGATATATCAAATACAGAATGCTTAGAGTAAGAAATCAACTAATTTATTGTTTGACACAGTTAAGGAAAGCAATGAAAAGAAGTGTGTGTGAAAATTTAGTTTGTTGATGAAAACTTAATATAGTATCCCAAAAGTACATGCAGCATTTCTTGTGTGTAAGAAGTATGGATGAAAATTTAGTTTGTTGATGAAATTTTAATATAGTATCTCAAAAAAATACACGCAGCATTTCTTATGTTTGTATTTTGTTGGAAGGTTTTGCGGTTAGTTAGGCTGTGGGACTACTAATTTTGTTTTCCATGTCAGCCTGATTGTTAGCACTGAATTGGCCAAAATTGTAGAACAACATTGACTATGATTGATTGAACTAACACTGCCGTATAGAAACAAAATCATGTATGCATGTATTCAAATTTTAAATTTAATTTCACATATTTATTAAATTTGAAGAAAAAATGTTGTTTTTGTTTTTGGGTTTGAATATACAAGGCTATAATTGTATTCATACAGTTTGTCTTCTCAAACTTATTTGGTGAGTTATCATATTTAAACACTAATCGGGTGACTTAGGTTAATGTTGTTGTAATATAAGAAACCCTAGACATCTCATGTAAGGATTAAAACGTAAATTTAAAAAATTTAATTTCTTATTTAAAAGTGTTAGACACCTAATCTTCAAGGATTTGGCAAAATATGTAAATGTGCAAATAAAGTAATTTGAACAGATTGTGACACTCTCCTCCCACATCTTACCCAAACAACCGGTCACTTGGGGTAAACATGTAACAAGAGACCACTATGATATGATTTGACCTCTCAAGTTACGTTAAGGAAGTGGAACTGATGGAAACATATCATATAGACATTTAACATCAAGGTAAGGTTCCTCATGAACTAATCCAACACTTTAGACAACTTGTCTTTGGGTCACACTGAGCTTTTTGGACAACTTAAACCTCAGTCGCTCTTATGTTATAGACATGACAACATCCAGAAACTCAGAGTCGCTCTCACAGGCTTGCCTGCCAACGTCTAGAGACCCATTTTCCCAGTTCTGTGTTAACGTCCCCAGGGTTCAAGTCACTTTTTCAAGCCCAGAGCTCAGGTCACTGCCCAGAATTGAACCATCTCTTCATAAAAGTAAAATAACATGGAAATGATAGTACTAAAGCAAACACTTGTTTAAGACTTCAACTAGACCCCTACTAGCTATCACAGACATTTCGTCAAACATATCGTGAATGTGTAATCTTTAGGTGTAAATAACAGATATGAGCATAGGGGTCTCATATTTATTTGAGATTCGCCATGAAGCATTGATGCCTCAACACATTCATTGTCATTCCATCCATTAGTCCATGGATACATTGATCATTCAATTACAAGTAAAAACATGATAAGAGACATACATAGTTGCTATCATAAAGCATATATATAACCAACATAATAGGGACAAAAATACCAATGAACTCACTGCCATATAGACCTCATATAATCCAGTATAATGCTCATAGAAATACAAGGATAAATAACTTGTTATTGAAGATGCAAAATCCAACCTGGGATGGGTCTTCCACGTTCCACCCGACTGTAGAATGACTGAACCAAATCTCTCTTCAGTGATTCACCCTCGTGCCATATTCCAATTATAAATGTGGGATCTCATAAAACATATCAATCAAAACTCATCCAGGGCTTCCAGAGGCCATCCACCTCAACTCATCAAATAGTGATTCCACCTCACGGTCAGACATCACAATCCATTATCAGATTGGTCTCCATCCAAGCCTTCTAGGGATTCTAGAGCGTTTGTTCCAACCAAAGCTTCCAAGACTAGTAGCTCAACCCACAACTTATACAGGGCTTCCAAAGCATTTGTCAAACCAAAGCTTCTAAGGCTAGTAACTCAACCCACCAAGGGCTTCAAGAGTGTTTGTCCAACCAATGCTTCTAGGACTAGTGATTCAATCCACACTGTTACAGGGTTTCCAGAGTGTTTGTCCAACTAGGGCTTCCAGGAACTAATAATCCAACCCTAGCTAAGGAACCATGAGAAACAATTAAAAACAAACTATGAAAGTAAACCCACAATCACCATGGCTATTAAGAAAATGGCAAGGTTGGCCAATCCACTGTCAAGCCAGGCAATCTTCCATGCCAATGAAAGATCATGACCAAGAATCCACATGCATATGCCATCATGCCAAAACTAGTGAAGGAAACATACATACAACTCGGTACCTACAAACAAATCTGATGTTGTTGTTGATCTTAATGCCCTCTTGCATTTTCCTTCTCTTCCTTTGCCTTCTTGCTCCAAGAATTCAAGTATGTCACAACTACCAAGAGTGCTTTAAGAAAACTCTAAGTCTCTAAGAGTATGAGAGGGAGAGAATAGAAGAGAGCTCCACCAAAGCCTGTTAAAAGCTTACACTGACCAAACCTAAGCCAAGAGTTTACATTGACTAAGAGCTTTCCAACTGATCTTTAGAAGCATTTTTATTAATGAGGCCTCTATTTTTTTTCATTTTCTATTATTTTCTTTCATTTTGTTCACATGCAACATGTGACCTTTTACCTTCATTTTCTCATAATTTCCATTATTTTCATAAATAAATGTGCCAAAATGTTTTTTGCCTTTCCAAAGTCTTATTCATTGCATTTGCCATTTTCCTTACCCATAATAAACTGAATCAATGCCCATTAGCATGTTCCCCCCACCATTCAACTTGGAATACGTGCCCCATCACTGTGGCCTTAGATATTGTTACATGGGTTTTTAACCAGCGCTATTACAGAACCCTCCCCCTTGGGGGAACATCGTCCTTGGTGTTCAATGACACCTATAACCAACAAGACTGTGGAAAACAAAACATACTGCTCAAGGAACTTTATAACACAACTCGTTGTAGTATTTACAATGACCTGTGCTAAAACATGACGATCATATTGTTTATTGGAGCTTTATAACATAGTTCATTATAGTATTTACAATAACCACATACACACATACACATTTGTTTCAACCAACCAATAAACATATTGACTATGGAGCGTTATAAATCTATCTCAATAGAATATTTACAATAATACACACATATACACATGCACATTCTCTCAACCAACAAATAAAATGATACAATTCCTGCATCTGCAACAAGGGAATCTAGAGGCTCACACCTCCACCCTCAAGGTAATACCAGGATTCACCTCATTCTCAAGAAGTTTAGAATCCACTACAAAGTCAAATTTGCATCCAATGTCCAGCACTACAATTCTACGCCACTTGTCCTCTCAATGAACAGTTACCAGCTCATTGTTCCAAGGCGCACTCCCAATGTGAATTTGATTCCATCTGGCAATGCTAATGACCAAAACAAATCCATCCGTAACCTTCCCTTTTCTGCTGTACAGTCTCTTGAGCAATCTAGTCATCCCCTTCTATGCACTCACTCACCTTCCAAGTTCCATTGGCACCCCCATATTGGGCAGTCCATCCCTTGACAAAGCTTCCTCGCATTGGAAGATGCAAAACCAAGGCATATACTTGCGTCAAACAATCATACCAGTCATAGAATGTTCATGGCAATCAATGGACACTATTGGGTACCAGTGTCCTATAATGGCCCTGCTTCTGAAGTTCTTTACCAGCATACTGCTGCATTTTCCAATTCCTTTTGCTAATGCTACTAATTCTTGCAGTCGATTTCAACCACCCAACCGGACATTTCCATGCATTCATGTACCAAGCACATAATTTCCACTAGATTCAAAATAAATTGAAACAACTTCAAATCATACTTCATTGGTGGCTCATCAACAAGGTACACTTGCAATTCTATTTGCTTCCTGTCGCAAGAAGTCAAGCTAGCATCTTTGATCAAATCATCATATATAAACATTTCACATCAGGTTAGCTCAAAACACAATCATTATAGATCAAAATCATAAATCACATGTAACCATCATAAACCAAAATCATAAATCACATGCAATCATCATAAACCAAAATCATAAATCACATGCATAATAAAACTGAAATAAAATATTGATACTTATCCTTTAATCAATCTTTAGCTTCCACCTTTGTCTTTATTTTGTACGCACTCCGGATTGGTTTCTGCACTTGACAAACACCCAGTGCCTTCTTTTCAACTATGTGCACACACACAGAATACATCCCACACATACAACTACACACGACATACCACACTATGCAATACATGCATTTATACTTGACATACAATACATACACTTACACCCAATGTACAACACAACACAATACATACACTTGCACTTGGTGTACAACACAACACAACACGTATACGTACACAATGTACATCATAAGACATACATCTACACACAACACGCTACACCACATATGCATACACATACATCTGATATATAACACAACTCATACATCTATATCCGATGTACAATGCCACACAATACATGTACCTACACCTAGCGTACAACACAACAAAATACATGTACTACAAATAGTACAACACAATGAGTACACGTCACGATACCACAACTACACAATATACATACATAGTACCACATGTACACAACGCAACATGTACGACACACACACAATACAACATGTACACTAGTACTATATGTACAACACGTATACAATACCACTTGTACAAAGCACCACCTACACAACGTGTACTCAACATCACATGTACATGACACCACTTGAACAACACGTATACAACGCCACATGTACATTGTACCACTTATACAACGTGTACACAATACCACATGTATACAATACCACGTGCAGAACATGTACATAACGCCACATGTACGACATGTACACAAAACCACTTGCACACAACGCCACTTGTACCACATATACACAACACCACACGCTCACAACACTTGTACAATCATGCACGCAACACCATATGTACAACATGCACACAATGCCATATGTACATACACTGCATATACAATATGTACATAGCACCATACATAAAATTGCATATCCAAAATGCGCACAACACCGCATATCCTTCATGTACATATCACCGTCTATACTCAGCACTGCATATGCAACATTCACACAACACTATCTGTACCACCTTGTACATAACATTGCATAAACAACATGTACACACACTATATATATACAACACCGCATACGCACAACATCACAAATGCAACATGTACAACATATGCACAACAATAGTACCACACATCTAAACCACATTGTCTCTACTAAGCAACCTTTCTTCCAGTGTCTTATCCATGCTTGTCCTAGCATGTCGCAGATCAAACTACTTTCATTTCGCTAATGAATCCCTTGAGTTACCTGTCTATAGAATAGAAATAATATAATCACATAATATCAACTCATAACCACATGATACTGACCTCATAAATTTGTCAGGTTATTCCTTCCAATTGACTTCTCCTAAGACCTAAAACCTCTTCACATCATTCACTTACATAAGCAATCATTCCTCCACGAGAGTGATTCCTAATGACCATGTCATACAGTGACATACATACATATATACATATAAATATTAGCATTGAACAATCATGATCCATGATGACGTTGTCAGACACGACATACATATATAAACATCAACATAATCATGATCACAACATAATTATCAGATAACATAAGGTCTAGGTTAAGAGAACTTCTTTATTTGTGCATAACATGCACAACATTGAGAACCACAGTTCCCAACTTAGCCAAGGCATCCAACACCTCAGATTCATTTATCTTACCTTTGATGGTTACCCTTCTCATGTATGTACTACCACTATTCATTTACTACAATGGACCCAACCAGTCTAACCGAATGTCATCGTCTTACCTTCTGCTGCGCTCACTCGAGCTTCATCCACGTCTTACATTACCTGTTGGGTACCACACATCTCTCCCCGAACTCCATTAACTTTCCCTTTTCCCAACCAATTCCCAAGACTCAAAACAATAAAAGGCAAGAATAGAAACAACAACAAGAAGACCATGAAAACCAAAAGAAATACGACAATGCAACAAAGTGGCATAGCTATGCACCAAACATAATCAAAATCACAAATCAAGCGCCATAATCGCAAAAGACCAAAAACATAAGACTAACAACAGACACCTTGACTCAATCCCCATGGTTCCCAAGGAAAGCTTGACCCGAGCCTTCTTCGAGATTTCATGGCAACCTCTCTTGCCATGCAACTCCCCACATCATGCTGTCATTAACACATGATTGTTAGTGCATAAATAAACATAACATTACACCAGTTACCTCATCTTGTTACGTCAAGCACGTTGCTTGACACTGAAAACATCCACGTCATCTCTCAAGAGACTCCAATCTTTTGACAAATCTATCTGTAACTAAAGACTAGTTAATATACATGTCAAGTACATGTTCATGAATATAGCATGTATCCACATAATGTCTGACAAGATTAAAGTTAAGAAGACTTCCTATAGGCAAAGCACTCATTCGTTTGGAATAGGGTTTCCAAACATAGCAAAATGAATTCCTGTCCAATTCCTTTCTTTTACCCTTTTTCCCTTGTTGCAATTGAGGCTTACTATGTACTGCCACATCACCCAACTATTAGTTATATAAACATATCAACTATTACCTTGTCATACTAATACCAAGCATGTTTCCTGCAACTGCTCATACATGTCAACCACATGTTCCAAATATTAAAACAATTATATCTATTCATTTGGAATCAACCTTTACGAGGACTAGCAATCATGTCATAATCAATAATCAACTCATATGCGTTAGACCTAATGCTATGAATGTCACTTACTACACTCAAGTACATATCAACTGTCTTAACACCCATGTGTTAACACAATCTTCTTAAAACAAGATCATTTTTTCATGCAATCCTATAGATTCATATTCATATCATGCAATTCAATAAACATTCAACCAACTTGCAAACATACTATGTTAAATGAATCGATTAGACGATGTTATAGACACCAAACATTCAAACACCAAATAAATGACATAATCAAACAATCAAGTATCAAATATACAACATAAGCGAACTCATACCTTAATAACATAGTTACCGATCAAACGAGAAGTGAACTGGTATCTGTTTCTTTGAGGTAGCAAAAAATTACCCGATTTTGAAAAGTGGTGATGTTAGAATACACTTTTTTTAACATACTTTTGACACTTCAAATTTTCTCATGTATCAAGTATGAACATTTTTTTCAATGTTAGTGATTTTCATGCTGATTTTGAAAAGTGTTGATGCAACATCAATACATTTTTTTAAATGTTAGTCATTTTCATGCTGATTTTGAAAAGTGTTGATATAGCATCAACACATTTTTTTAGAGGGCTTATTTTTGACACTTTAAAATTTTTTATGTATCAAGTGTAAACAATTTTTTTTGTTAGTAATTTTCATCTTGATTTTGAAAAGTGCTGATGAGCATTAACCCTCTTTTTGTTTAGAGGGCTTAGTTTTTACACTTTAAATTTTCTAATGAATTAAGTGTGGATAATTTTTTTTAAATGTTGGTGATTTTCATGTTAGTAATAAAACATAAAAATAAAAATAAAAAA